>ML789082.1:638193-652439 GCA_009831015.1 Picea engelmannii | reverse complement strand
CTATATTATTCTTTCTAAGCTAGGTAGTGCATATTTTGTGTTTGTATCTACCATTTTTTCCATGAGAGAGGCTCTAAGGAAAGCTTATCAAAAACCCACTCTTGATTCCTTTTGTGATGCTTTTATCAGAGAGAAATATAATCGTGTACAACTTGGAGTGATCAACATTGCAGGTAACTCCAAAAAAATCCTTAGTAACCTAGCAGAAAGATAAACCAAATAATCCCAAGAAGCAACATCCTCACCACAACAACAAGAAAAACAAGGGTCCCAAACCCACTCATACAACTTTAGCTCCTAATGGCGACAAAGGAAAAAAATATAAATATAAGAAGACTGATAGACATTACAAATTTTGTGGGAAAGATGGTCATCATGAGTCCAAATGTTTCAAGAACATGGTCACTTTAGAAGAAGAGATGAAGAATCACAACCACAATATTGATTCCACTTATTCTTCTTCTTCTTCTTCTTCTTCTTCTCATGAACATCCACTTGCTTCTTTTGGTTTCTCCTTCAGTGTAAATTCTACTTATTCTTCTAATGAGTAGCTTATTGACTATGGAGCATCTTATCTGATGCAGGCGCGCCACCCAGGGCACGTCCACTCACAGGAATTTCTGATTCCTCGCCTCGAAGAGCTCAAAGGTTCCTTATTTCCCTATCGGGAAATGTTCCACCCACATCAACTCTCCTAAAAGACCTCCCTTAACGATCGGAAGATCAACGCTGGCCTTTTCCTTTGTTATCGGGGTTCCCACTATCGAGAAATTAACACTTAAAATATCCAAGCACTTTGGATCACCGATTCCCGATATGTTCCTTTATTGCTTTAGTCGCACCTGGCTAAGCCTTCAATCCATGCGACCACTCTCTATAAGACCACAACTATAACTCCCATCGGGGTTTCAAGTATTCCAATGTCGAAATACCCATGCCCTCAAGACCTGCGATTTCTCGATTCCCGACGCGCCTATTTCACACTAGCCACCCTAGCTATAGGCCTTGGTCATATGACTGTTAACCCGTGACCACGATCTTATCCCTGTCGGGGCTACAGGGTTTCCAATGCTGCAAAACACTTACCCGTGGGATCCCCGATTCCTCGAACACTGATTCTCCATCAGGCTGACAACTGGCTTCCACTACAGCACCTTCCTCCTCGTCGGGACTTTGCGGTTCGCGAAACCAAACTGCATAAACACTTTTTCACTGGGATCCCCGATATCCCGATGGCTCCGACCATCGATGGATGAATCCTTGTCGGGACTTCCCCGATGACACCGATTTCTTCCACGCGTCCCACAAACAGATGATCCTGATCTTCCCGGGGTTTCGAGACTTGTGATGTCTCGACTCTCTTGTCCTCAGGAACCTTGATACGTCGATTCCTGACTCTCTCTGAATTCCTGACACACGTCCGAACTGATGGACGGTTTGGATCAAACCTCGAGTTTCGCTACTCTACCAAACCATAAACCTTCACTTACCTGAACCCAGATGACCACATTCCCGATCCGGATGGCCACATGACACGTGTCCTCCTTGGGACCCTACGGCTATGATCCTTTCACCTTTTTGTGGTTCTCCTGGTCACGGACTCCTATCTTCTGAAACTTCGAAATGCCGATGAACTCGCTATCCCCTGCCACCTATCCCAACAGATGGACGGCTCTCATTTTCTGGGATTTCTCCTGTGGAAATTCCTGATCTGCTGCTCTTGTGAGTCCCGACTTCATCAGATATTTTGACACACATCCCAAATGATGGATGGCCTAGATATTCCTGGGTTTTCAGGGTTTCAGATGTTGAAAATCATTCAACCACGGGACTACCGATCCTTCGAATCCCAATGGTAACTCTCGTGCAACTCCTGTTAGATCAGACGGCTAACGGGTAACTGATCAACAATCCAACAACTCACAACCCTTAGAGCTTGAACTCCGAACATGGCTGTAACCTCCCTGCTTCTTTGGCAGATCCAATGGCTGACGGGATTTCACAAGCCCTCTCCAGAAGATCCTGATCATTGATTTCCTCCCTTTGCCAATTCCTTGAGAATAATCAAGTATTCCTCCGTGAAATTTGTCCACCTGCGGTGCAACTGTGCAACGCCTATTTTAAACACCCCATGGCACGAAATTTTAGTGCTTCTCTTCGACAAGATTAAAAGCTTCATCTCTCCTGAGTCTCCACAAAGACTCTTACATGCACTCCTTGCAGCAAATCCTCAAACACTTCTAAGTGTTGAGCTCCTTTGACTCCATGCATACTTGTAGCAGCAATGCTTAAATACTTTGCCCAGTTTCATGACTGAGACTCTTCTTAGCCTGCACACTCCTTGCATGGCTCCTATAACCCAATTTCAATTCTGAGTGAATGAGAACAAGAGTTAAACTATCTGAGCCTTCTGTCAACGCACTCCTTGCAGATGACTTTAACTTCACTCCTTGCAGTAATCCTTGCTCAGATAGAGAAACAATTGAAACTCATTCCACTTCCTCTCAGACTTCAGTATCAAAACATGAACTCCTATACACAGTATAACAACAAATGCATAACAGGAAGTAAATGATCATAAGCATAGCATTCAACACACATACACAGAGAATAACATAAAAACCATGAGTCTGAATCAATTTCTTCTATTAATTCAAGATCTATACATCGGTGTTCTTCTACGGTTATCTTATTCTCTACTATGCTCCAGATTATGTTACAATGCACAATGAGGGTGTCTATATCTGTTTTCCCTCTTTTCTTCTAAAACTGTCTAATCTAGTAATAAATCCTATCTACCTGCATTAATTACTATAAATGCCTCCATCTACTTCAGACGAGAGCGTATGGCTCTAGCTCTGATTACATTATACCAAGGCGCCTTCATTAATGATCTCATTTATATTTGGCGCATCAACTTCAAGGGAAAATTCAAAAATTTGTGTTGGACACCTTCCAGCTGTCTACTCACATTCCACGCTGGCTCGCTTGTCTCGGGAGATGCTCCTACATCATACTCCCTCACTTGAAAATTTTCATGGGCTCCTATCCATGAGCTCCTTCATGGTCTGACCATGCTTCAAAATATCTGCTTCAGTTTCCCAGCTGGCATATTCAACTGGATGACCCTTCGACTTGACCAAATATTCAAAATATTCTTTCCTTCTGGTTTTCTTACTCACTCATTTATCCAGTATCTGCTCCATCTGTGGCTTCACTGCAACTGGCATTTGCCATTGCCACTGAACCTCTGGTTGTTCATCACTTATTCCTGTTCCCTCAGCTTTGTATGGATACAAATCTGAGACATTGAATATCGGAGATATTCTGATCCCATCCGGTAATTCAATCTCATAAGCATTCTGTCCCATTTTCTTCAAGACCCTGCATAGTCCGATTTTATTCATTTTCAATTTATTATGCGTTCCTCTCGTGAACCTTTCTTTCCTCAAGTGTGTCAGGACTAATTCACCAACCTCAAACTGAAGGTGTCTTCGATGCTGATCAGCTCTGCGCTTATATTCTTGGCTTGATTTCAACAACCGCTCCTTCACCTGGCTGTGAAGTTCTTTCATTGTCTCAGCAAATTCTTCTGAACTAGCGCTGCTAGTAGCAGTCTGTTCTGAATCCCTTAGTACAGAAACTCCCCTCGGCTGCATCCCATATACAACCCGAAATGTACTTCTACCTATGCTCCTATTCACTGGGTTGTTGTACGCGAACTCTACCTGTGGTAATATACTGTCCCATTGGCTATGGTGTTCCATCACCAAGCTTCTCAGCAAGTCTCCCAGACTTCTGTTTACCACTTCTGTTTGCCCATCCGTCTAAGGATAATAGGTAGAACTAAACATTAATTTAGTCCCCATCTTCTTCCAGAGTGTCCTCCAGAAATGTCCAATGAATTTTGTGTCTCTATCTGAAACTATACTCCTTGGTAAGCCGTGAAGTTGAATGACTTCTTTGAAAAATAGATTCGTGATGTGCGTCGCATCACTGGTTTTCTGACATGGGATAAAATGTTCCATTTTGGAAAATCTATCTACTATTACAAAGATTGAATCAAATCCTCTTTGTGTCCTTGGCAATCCCAATATGAAATCCATGCTAATTTCATCCCACGGCTTCTCAGGTATGGGCAATGGTTGATAAAAACCCGCACTCTGCTTCCTTCCCTTTGAATGCTGGCAAATTCTGCATCTATCTAGAAACCTCTTGACCTCTGATCGCATCCCTGGCCAAAAGTATGACTCGCTCAGCTTCACGAATGTCTTTTCATGAACGAAGTGTCCAGCCAATCCTCCGTTGTGTTTCTCCTTTAACAGATTCTCCCTCATGGAGCAATTCGGTATACACAATTGATTGCCTTTGAACAACAATCCTTCTTGAATCATATAGTCTGTCCACGGGCTTCTATCTCGGAGAAATGGATTCTCAGCTACTTCATACGCTTCCTTGAAATCCTGATCATCTGTGTACATGTCCCCGAGTTCATCAAAACCCAACGTCTTAACTCGAAACTCCTGCAACAGCAAACACTTCCTACTCAAAGAATCACCAACTTTGTTAGCAATACCAGAAATATGTTTTATCACAAAAGTGAAATTTTGCATGTATTCAACCCATTTAACATGCCTATGATTCAACTTTTCCTATCGAGTCACAAATTGTAATGCATGGTTATCACTATATAAAACAAATTCCTTTGGAATCAAATAGTGCCTCCATTTTTTCAAAGCCTGTATGATGGCATAAAATTCCTTATCATACATGGAGTACTTTTCTTTTGCCTCATTCAGCTTTTCACTGAAATATGCAATCGGTCTGTCCTCCTGAATTAAGACCGCTCCTATGGAAAACCCGCTTGCATCACATTTTACTTGAAATGTCTTTTGAAAATCTGGCAACACCAGAATTGGTTGTTCCGTAATCTTCTGTTTCAACAAATTGAAACTCTTCTCCGCTTCTTTAGTCCAGTGAAAATATTTATGTCTTTTCTTGACTGTGTCCATCATCGCTGCACTAATTCCACTGAAATTCCTAATGAATTTTCGGTAGAAACTAGCCAATCCATGAAAACTCCTTACCTCAAAAGTATTTCTCAGTGATGGCCAATTCTTAATCACTTCCACCTTATCTGGATCCATTCTCATCTCATTCGCAGATATAACAAAACCCAGATAAATGAGCTATGCCTTCATAAAAGAGGATTTCTTCATGTTTATCAACAACTTCTCTTGCTGTAACCTCTTCATCACAATGGCTAAATTCTTTAAATGTTCATCCTTCGTTTTACTGAAGATCAGTATATCATCCAGATATACGATGACAAATTTTCTGATGAAATCCTTCAGGACTTCATTCATCAACCTCATGAAGGTACTTGGTGCATTCGTCAAGGCAAACAGCATAACAAACCATTCATACAAACCTTCGTTTGTCTTGAATGTTGTTTTCCATTCATCACCTTCTCTCATGCGGATCTAGTGATATCCACTTTTCAAATCAATCTTTGAAAAAAAATTTGCTCCACTTAAGCAATCCATCAAATTATCCATTCTCGGAAATGGGAATATGTACCTGATAGTTATCTTGTTAATTGCCCTTGAATCAGTGCACATCCTCCAGCCTCCATCCTTCTTCGGACTGAGTACTATCGGGACAACACACGGACTCAAGCTTTCCCTGACCAAACCTTTGTCCAACAGATCCTGGACTTCTCTTTTGACTTCTTCATTCTCCTGCGGCATCAATATGTACGCTGCTTTGTTTGGTAAACTAGCTCCTGGTATGAGATCAATGTGATGACTCACACTTCTCATCAGTGGCAACGAATGAGGTAATTCGTCCACTACTATATCAGTGAACTCTTCCAACAGTCCTTGAACTTGTTCTGGCAAATCGTCCACTCTTGTGCTAGTTAGGATAATCTTCGGTTTTCTGACCACAAAGAATTGTTGTTCCTCCTTGTTCTTCACCTCCGTAAGAAGTTCCTTCCCACTCATGAGAAGTATTGTTTTTCTTTCTTCCGGCTTTACCTCTTTATCCTCAATTGGATGCAACATATGGGTTCTCCCATTCTTCTTTAGGGTATATGTATTCATATTCCCATCATGAATCACATTTCTATCATATTGCCATGGTCTACCTAGCAATAGATGACAAACATCCATAGCAATGACATCACAGAGTATTTTATCATTATACCCTCCTATTTTGAATTCAACTAGACATTGTTTAGTGACATTTACCTGATGTCCCTTCTGTAGCCATGAAACTTTGTATGGACTCGGGTGATCAGTCGTCTCCAGCTCCAGCTTCTCTACCATCTCGATTGAAACGAGATTATCAGTGCTACCACTGTCCACAATGACCTTGCATACCTTGTCCTTGGTCTTGCAAGCAGTTCTAGAAAGACTGTTTCTCTGCGTCGAATTCTCCATATCCTTCTCTGGCATCAAAAGGACTTTCTGCATCATCAACGATGTTTCACCTTCAGTGTATTCTGCCTCAACATCTTTCCTCTGTGCCTCGGCGATGTGATCCTCTCTAGTTTCTTTCTTTTTCTCTGGACACTCGAAAGACCTGTGCCCATTCTTTCCACATGTGAAGCATGTGATTACTCCACCTCTTCCTCTTCCTCTACCTCTGGTACGAGGAAACCTATTATTATCAGCATATCCTTCTCTCTTCTCAGTATGTTGTTCTCTTTGCTCAGCATGTTTCCCTCACTGTGAACTTCCACCTCTTTCGTTTCTAGTCTGAGGCTTTTTCCAGTCGTCCTTGGGCTTCTGGTATTTATCTTGGGAAATTGATTTGCCTTTGGGCTGACTTCTGCCTTGCCCTCGCTGACCTTGTTTACAGCTCAGCTTCTCTTCCGCTTTCAAAGCCATTTGATAACCATCCTCCACCGTTCGGATGGTTTCCATGCTCATTTCATCATGAATCTCATATTTTAGGCCATTCATATACCTGACAACTTTCTCATCATCGCTCTCGCGATGACCTGCCCTGATATTCAACCTGTAAAATTCCTCAGTATATTCCTTCACTGTTATCAGCTTCTATCTCAGGTTCTGCATCCTCTTGAATAGAGAAATTTGATAGTCCCTGGGGATGAATTTTGCCTTCATCTTTGCAATCATCCTGTCCAAGCTCTTAATTTTCTGCTTGCCTTGGTAATGCTTATTCGCTTGTAGTTCATCCCACCACAAGGCTACATGTCATTTTAATCTCATTACGACATGCCTGACCTTCTTTTCCTCTTTGATATCTTCATATTCGAAGTAAGTGTCTAGAGCTCTAATCCAATCTAGAAGCTCCTCTACATCCAGATTTCATTCATAAACTGGAACGTCCATTTTCACCTTTGCACCCATTCTTGCAACAGCTTTAACTAAGCGTTCAGTTGCCGCATCTTCCACTAGGATTTCTTCTTCTCCATGTCCAACATCATCTTCATTTTCGGATTCACTGATATCCCCTACATCAACTTTGCGCCTTTGTGATGTCTCCATGTCCTCCATTCTAGCACGAAGATTACGCATTTCTCTCTCAATGTCAGGATTCTGTACTTGCCTACCTCTTTCTCTGGAAAATTCCCTTTCCTCCTATGGACCGGGTGATCGTCTATTCCTTCTCCTTGGCAGCATGGTGAAATTCTCCTTCTCTGCTACAAAAAGCAAAGAAAATATTCTTTCTCTGATACCACTTGATGCAGGCGTGCCACCCAGGGCACACCCGCTCATAGGACCTTTCTCCTTCCTCAGCCCGAAGAACTCAAAGGTTCCTTATTTCCCTATCAGGAAATGTTCCACCCACAACAACTCTCCTAAAAGACCTCCCTTAACGATCGGAAGATCAGTGCTGGCCTTTTCCTTTGTTATCGGGGTTCCCACTATCAGGAAATTAACACTTAAAATATCCAAGCACTTTGGATCCTCGATTCCCGATATGTTCCTTTATTTCTTTAGCCACACCTGGCTAAGCCTTCAGTCCACATGACCACTCTCTATAAGACCACAACTATAACTCCCATCAGGGTTTCAAGTATTCCAATGTCGAAATACTCGTGCCCTCAAGACCCGCGATTTCTTGATTCCCGACGCGCCTATTTCACACTAGCCCTCCTGGCTATAGGCCTTGGTCATATGACCATTAACCCGTGACCATGATCTTATCCTCGTCGGGGCTACAGGGTTTCCAATGCTGCCAAACACTTACCCATGGGATCCCCGATTCCTCGAACACCAATTCTCCGTCAGGCTGACAACTGGCTTCCACTACAACGCCTTCCTTCTTGTCAGGATTTCACGGTTCGTGAAACCAAAGTGCATAAACACTTTGTCACCGGGATCCCCAATATCCTGATGGCTCTGACCACCAATGGATGACTCCTTGTCGGGACTTCCTCGATGACGCCGATTTCTTCCACGCGTCCCACAAACGGACGATCCTGATCTTCCCGGGGTTTTGAGACTTGTGATGTCTCAACTCTCTTGTCTTCAGGAACCCCGATACATCGATTCCCGACTCTCTCTGGATTTCTAACACACGTCCGAACTGATGGATGGTTCGGATCAACCCTCAGGTTTTTCTACTCTACCAAACCATAAACCTTCACTTACCTGAACCCCGATGACCACATTCCCGATCTGGATGGCCACATGACACGTGTCCTCCTTGGGACCCTACGGCTATGATCCTTTCACCGTTTTGGGGTTCTCCTGGACACAGACTCATGTCTTCTAAAACTTCGAAATACCGATGAAGTATCGATCCCCTGCCACCTGTCCCAATAGATGGACGGCTCTAATTTTTCCGGGATTTCTCCTGTGGAAATTCCCGATCTGCTGCTCTCGTGAGTCCCGACTTCGTCAGATCTTTTGACACACATACCAAATGATTGACAACCCAGATATTCTTGGGTTTCAGGGTTTTAGATGTTGAAAATCATTCAACCACGGGACTACCGACCCTTCGAATCCCAATGGTAACTCTCGTGCAACTCCTGTTAGATTAGACGACTGACGGGTAACTGATCGACAATCCAACAACTCACAACCCTTAGAGCTTGAACTCTGAACGTGGCCGTAACCTCCCTGCTTCTTTGGCAGATCCAACGGCTGACGATATTTCACAAGCCCTCTCCACAAGATCTCGATCATTGATTTCCTCCCTTTGCCAATTCCTTGAGAATAATCAATTATTCCTCCATGAAATATGTCCACCTGCGGTGCAACTATGCAATGCCTATTTTAATCACCCCACGGCACAAACTTCTAGTGCTTCTCTTCGACAAGCTTAAAATATTTATCTCTCCTGAGCTTCCACAGTTCCGAGTCTCCACAAAGACTCTTGCACGCACTCCTTGCGGCAAATCCTTGAACACTTCTAAGTGTTGAGCTCCTTTGACTCCGCGCACACCTGTAACATCAGTCCTTAAATACTTTGCTCAGTTTCACGACTGAGACTCTCCTTAGCCTGCACACTCCTTGCATGGCTCCTATAACCCAATTTCACTTCTGAGTGAATGAGAACAAGAATTAAAATATCTAAGCCTTCTGTCAACCCCCTCCTTGCGGACGACTTCAACTGCACTCCTTGCAGGAATCCTTGCTCAGATAGAGAAACAATTGAAACTCATTCCACTTCTTCTCAGACTTCAATATTAACACATGAACTCCTATACACGGTATAACAACAAATGCATAACAGGAAGTAAATGATCATCAACATAGCATTCAACACACATACACAGAGAATAACACAAAATCCATGAGTCTGAATCAATTTCTTCTACTAATTCAAGATATGTACATGGGTGTTCCTCTATGGTTCTCTGCTTCTCTACTATGCTCCGGATTATGTTACAATCAAGGATCTCAATCGAGTTGTAATCAAGGATCTCAAAGATCCTCAGCATGCTCTTGCAACTACAATTGTTGATGATATTACCATGTTGTACAACTTTGACAACTTTGGGTCATCATCTTTTCCATTAATTTTTGTTTCTCATAGCAATGACTTGAGAAAACTTTCTCATGAAACTATGTAATCAATATATGGTGATTGGTATTCCTCTTGTTTCATGAAAAGATGGTGTTTTTATCAGTTGTGTTCTTGGAAAACATTATTGGGAAAATTTTGACAACGTGCCTCTCCATGCCTCGGGCCCTTTGCAGCTTGTTCACAGTGACTTGTGTAGTCCACTTTCTTCTCCTTCTTTTTTGGGTGCAAGTATTTCTTAACTTTCATTGATGAATTTTCTAGATGTACTTGGGTTTACTTCTTAAAAATTAGGAGAGAAGTTTTGAACATAATTCTGGCCTACAAGGCCCTTGTAGAAAATCAATCTAGACATCAAACTCAAATGTGAAGAACAAATAATGGAGGTGAATATGTGAACAATAATTTTACAAGTTATTGCACTATAGAGGCAATCCAAATGCAATAGAATGTTTCATATACACCACATCAAAATGGTGTTTCTGAGAGAAAGAATCGCACATTAAAAGAAATGACTAATTCTATGATCCAATCTAAGGTATTAAGTCTACAGTATTGGGTAGAAGCCATCAACTCTGTAAATTACACTGTAAATCATACTCCCAGAAATGATCTTAAAAATATAAAACTGGAAGAGGCATGGAATAAAGTTAAACCTAATGCAAGTCTCTTCTGTGCATTTGGAAGTATAGCATGGGCTCACATTCTTGATGAGAAAAGGAAAGCATTGTAGCTTAAAAGTGAGAAGTGTATATTTGATGGTTATTATGAAGATGTCAAAGGTTACAGACTTCTTCAACTACATTTTAATGAAATTATTATTTGAAGAGATTTTAAATTTGGTGAAAATATCTTGTCCTACGAGCCTAATTCGACGATTGTGCCTTCTTCGTCATGCGAGCCATCTTCAGTGTTTGTGCCTTATTTTGTTCCTATTCTAGTTTTTTCTTCAAATGATGATAGTGAGGATGAAAACCCACCTCCCCCTACTCACCTTCCTCCATATCAGTCCACTGAACCTGAACCAACACCATCGCTTCCTAGATGGGTCCATTCAACATGAGAAACAGTTGGTGATCTTTTCAGTGATCCTTCAGATCAACGTCAGACACGTTCACAGTTCCAACGAGTCTCTTTTCTTTTGGCTCAAGTTTCAGAGATTCATGATCCATAGACATTTGCAGAAGCTTCAGGTCATCCAAATTGGGATACCACAATGAATAAAGAGTATTTTTCTTTAATGACAAATGATACTTGGGATCTTGTACCTCTTTTGAAAGGAAGAAAACTTATTAGATGTGAATGGGTCTACAGAACTAAGTATGCATCAGATGGAAGTGTTGAAATACACAAGGATCGATTAGTTTCCAAAGGATTTTTCCAAGTTGAAGGAATTGACTGAAATGAAACCTTTTTCCCTGTAGCCAAAATGAATTCCATCTTCCTTGTTCTTTCCCTTATTGCCTCACATAAATGGAAGGTCCATCATATGGATGTTAAATCCTTCTTCTTGCATGGGGATTTGCAAGAAGAAATCTACATGGAACAACCCCTTGGCTATGTCCAAAATGACTCTAGCATTATTTGTCACCTTAAGAAATATCTTTATGGTCTTAAGCAAGCTCCCTGAGATTGGTATGCAAAAATGGTCTTATTTTCTAGATTCCATTATAATCCTAATGTCTATATTAAGAAAGTAGGAAGCCATCTCATAATACTTGTTCTTTCCGTTGATGACCTTATCTTTACTAGTAGTGACTCAAAAATTTTAAACCATGTTAAAACAAGCCTTAAGAAGAAATTTGTAATTATAGACTTCGGATGTTTGCACTATTCCCTTGGCCTCCAAGTTTTGCAAACCAATGAAGGGATTTTTCTTTCCCATTCTAATTATGCTTCTGACCTTCTTCGTCACTTCCATATGGAAGATTGTAAACCAACCCCTTCTCCCTTCCAGTATGGATTCAATCTTGTTTCCACTTGTACTTGTCTCAAAGTTGATGCCACTTTGTATCGTCAGTTAGTTGGTAGCCTCTTATACTTGACTCATGCCCATCCTGATATTTCCTTTGTTGTTGGTCTTGTTTCTCAGTATATGCAAACAGGCCATGAAAGCCATTAGAAAGAAGCAAAAATGATATTTTGGTATGTCTGGGGTACAATTCAGTTCAGGATACATTATAGCTCAAGGAGGACTCCTTTATTGGTTGGTTTTGCTGATTCATATTAGGTCGGTGACCTTGATGATACAAAGTCTACTGCAAGTTATGTTTTCAGCCTTGGTTTAGGACCTATCACTTGGTCCTGTAGGAAACACCATGATATTGTGTGTTCTTCAACAGAAGTAGAGTACTGAGCAACAGTAAATGAAATTCAAGAATCCTTGTGGCTTCAACAAATCCTTTTAGAGTTTGGATTCCAACAACAACATCTGAATTTCCTTTGGTGCGACAATCAGAGTGCCATCAAGCTCACAAAGGACCCAGTTCATGATCATTCCAACAAACACATTGAGCTACACATGCACTTCATCAGAAAGATCATACATGATCAAGTTATTTAAGTGCTCTTTTTCCCTACAAAAGATCAAGTTGCAGACATTTTCACAAAGTATCTTACATAAGCATTTTTTTCCAAACTTCAATCTATGTTAGGAGTTCAAGGAGTTGTCATTAAAGGGGGATAGGCTCTAATGCCTCCTTCCTTCTTCTACTGTGTCACGTTTGTAAATCCTTCAACCCTATCCAAATTTTCTCTTAAGGGGGGATGTTAGGATATTTAGACACTTGGGAGTTAGTTAATATCTACTTGGTCTAATGTTTCGTTAGATAAAAGTGTGTTTCTTAGTGTGTTTCTTTAGTATTTATTTGTAGTTAGGAAATCCGACGATCACGATATTTTCCCGACATAGACCTGATTGGTCCATGATCTTTATTTAAATAGAATGGAGGGTCATTTACTGATGATCAATTGTGAGAAAATCTCTTGTAAAATATGTTTGCAATCTTTTTCTTTTGCATTAATAAAATCCTCCAAGTGGCCACATTGGTTCGAGCCGTGGATGTTTCCCCATAGGGTTTTACAATGTCAAAAAATAGGTGTGTTGATCTTTGATTTGGTTGTGTGAGTGGTTACTGAAAGTGTTCATCCTATGTTGGAATACCTGTGTAGTTGAAAAATGAAGGTGATGATAAGAATGATGATGAAGATGAGGAGGAGGATGATGATAAGGATGGGGAGGAGGATGGAGATGATGATGATGAAGAGGAGAAGGATTAGGATGATGATGATGAATATGATTATGAGAAGGATGATGAGCATGATTATGAGAAGGATGATGATGATGATGAGGAGGAGGAGGAGGATGACAATCATCAAGGAAATTGGAGGGGGGCAGGGCTAACTTTCACCATTGGTCTAAATTTTCAAAAATAGAATCACCACTTTCCAATTTTTCTAAAATCAATTTACCCAAATTCTATAGGATAAAATCACTTTTCTTTAAAAATCACCAAAATTTACTAAAAACTGTATAAATCTTTAAAATTTTGAAAACATTTACAAATTATTGCCAAACAGTTTATAGTTGGCATTTTAAGAATTAGTAAGAGTCACCAAAATTTCTACACTTTAAGATAAGTATGGATTCTTTAAATTTTCCCTAATGATGAATATAAGGAGGAGTAGAAGTGTAAGACACTGTAAACTCACTTTTGGGAATATGTCACTATAGTTCACTATGTCACATACAAAACATTCCTTTTTTCTTCTTAACTCATTATTCCTTAGATACCATTAACATTTATGACCACTAGGGCTCTCATACCCATCTGTAATATTATGACCTACATATGAAACACTTATGCGGTCCTAACAACTTATAATTCCATGCATAACTTATGTTGAACACATATTAACATTCAAAAATACAAACATGCACAATCATGGCATTAGTAAGCACGCAAAATACAAATTGTTTGTCATAAGAAACACATAACAAAACACTTGTCTTTCTGTAAAGATATTAATTGGATGTAGACCTCAGACGTTCCATCCAACCATATATATTGTTTTTCTGGAACTCTCAATAGTAGTTCACCCCCAATCTTGTTCTATGACTCCATCAAGGCGAAGGCTACCTAAGCTAAATAAGGTCTCAAAATCAACACAACAAAATGTTAGGCCATGGTACTAACTCTAGGAACAATTCCAGCCTATAGCTTCCCATACCCCATCAC
>ML789082.1:582296-606944 GCA_009831015.1 Picea engelmannii | reverse complement strand
ATTCAGAAAACCAAAATCTTATAATAATTGATAACAGAAGTTTTAGACTGATTCATACATACCGCTGAATGCAATCCCATAACAAGCCACCACACAGGTTTGAATCACGGTATTCTCTTGTCTGGTGAACGGAGTCTTCAATAGTCCGATCTTCTCGAGGAATTTGGTCCATGTTTTGATGAAAAAGAATCCCAACAATCCGGCAGAAACATTGAGAGAAGGAATAATTCCGGTGGTGAGGTGCAATTTCATCGTAATTATACAAAACATAATACCCAACAGCATGCTCAGAAGCATTGCTCTGAATGTGATCTGTTCCCACCAGGCAGGCACCTTCTTGTTGTCAAAGATCTGCTCTATGCTCAACTCTTTCTCTTCAATTTTTCCTGGCGTTCCATCCTTCTCTTGCCAGTTAGCATCACCAGAGCTTAATTCTTCTCCATTCTTCACATGATAAACTCGTTTCACAAGCCCTTCTCGGCCATGACCATCCTCTACCTCCAGGGATCTGCTTTCAGAACTGTGTTGATCCATTTGGGCACCACAGAAATCAGAATAGCAATCGTATAAGCGAGAGGCAAGCAAATCTTCAAACGAGCAAGCATGCCCTCTCACCGTATCCAGCCTTTGCCCTTTGAGACTAATCCCTGCTGTTCTTGCTTTTCTAGAGCAAAAGCCTTCGTATGCTTTTATAGAAAAACGTCCAAACCTTGTGGTTAGATTCCATCAACGGCGAACTTGAAAAAAACTCTTAAGGGATGGTGTTAGATTCCATGAACGGCGAACTGGAAAAAAATATACTTCATCATGTTCACATGTGCACGATGGAAAAAATATCATTCTAGAATAAAAGGGTGGAGGGCCTGAATGTCAATCTAAAAACAAAAAATATTTAGCGTCAACTCTATTTATTTTTTACTTCAAGATGCTCGGAGATGTGCATATAAAACAGAGAAGATATTCAGCCTCAACCCTATTCTTATTTTAAGTCTGTGCTTGGAAATCTACGGCTATTATAAACTGTGGGCCTGAATATCCATGCACAGAGAAAATAATATGCCACTTGGATTCACAGTCAAACCCATACTTGTCTTTTACACATTATCTGCCTGGAAATCTATACATAATTTCTTTTAATTCGAAGCACCGTGGCACAGATGTTTAGGAAATGATTCATGCAATCAACATTTAAAAATGCTCGACTTAACTTCTTTAAAATATCATCACCGTGTCAGAATCTTATGATTATCTCTTGACTTCTTGACATGAACCATTGATTCATATTTTACATTAATTCTTTTTCAAAAAGCCCACTCTCCTGTCCACAACTTATTTCAGGTATTTTATCCGTTAAGAATCTTATGATTAATTGCAATTTAAAATATCTGTGTGTATTTGGATGGACGTCTTAGTTGAATTTTCTTATGGAATTGATGGCATTCACCATATTCCTCCAATTCTGTTTAGAAATAACACTTTTTAAAATAAATATATTATAAATATATTTGGAGTAAGTTAACTTGACAGTAATTTTTCTTCTTGAGTTTCGTTTTTTAGTGAAAAATAGGCTTGAACTTTGTCAAATTTTCAGGGGTAGTCTGAGTTTTGTATGGATCACTGTTATATGCATTTCAGAACCTTATTCCAAGTGTTATGCCTCATTCTAAACCAACCCAAATACTTAGAAAATCAATCATAGTTCTAGATTAACCAAAAATTTAAAAACAAACCCTTGAAAACCTGCATAATTTCAAAAAAAAGATTACTCCAAATTAACCCACTCCAATATATTTTACATATTAATTGTTTTTTTATTAAAAAATTATACGTAATAGCATGATCTATTTGTTTTATATTATAGATTTTTTTTTAGGTATTTTCCGAGAATCTATTTCTATATTTTTAAAATTATAATGAAGATTAAGAATCTCAATTTTACTTGCTGCAATTATAATGAAGATCGTGTCATTAACTATGCTTTGTCAGATTATTTATTCGATAACAATGTTTTATGAGATTATTCATTTCAATCATTTGCTCTATTATACTTATAGTATATTAAAATTGTTTTCCTTTCCAGTATGTTATATTTGTTTTTCGGAAGTTAAGGGGTTTGACTTGAGAGGTATTTATATATATTTTTTTATTAAAAGAATGTCTTCTAAAGATTTGGATTCTTTTCGATCATTCCTTAAAACTAAGTGATATTTGTTTTTCGGAAGGTAAGGGGTTTGACTTGAGAAGTATTTATATACATTTTTTTATTAAAAGAATGTCTTCTAAAGATTTGGATTCTTTTCGATCATTCCTTAAAACTAAGTGATAGTGATATATTTAAAAGATTCCTTCTCGTATATATAAAAGGGGTTTCATAAATTACTTAAAACTAAGTGATATTGATATATTTAAAAGATTCCTTCTTGCATATATAAAAGGTTTCATAAATTAATTTCACATCTAATTTAACTATGATTTTAAATTAAATTGTTATTAATAAAATTTTATTTGTTATCAATTAAGAAAAAAACATATATATATATATAAATTAAAAATATTATTTTAAAAAATATAAATTAAATAATTAATATATATAATAATAACTTAATTTTAAGGTTATATATATAGATTTGAATTTGTGATCTTTTAAGAAGAAACACATGTTGTTAGCTATTAGGCTCATTTAGGTTGTACACAAACAAACATCTAATACCATATATCTTTCAAGTTGGTGATAAGTGTGCATACATTTGGATATACAATAATTTAACACCATCAACATGAAAAGTTAAACTCTTATTAGGGTTATTAGGTCTAAATATTTAATTCCTAGATGAGGTATTTACACTCGGAGTCAAAACTAGTCCCACACGGTGCATAGAGGCATCCCACATGGGCTTGATCATGGTTAGGACATTGATTTGGATGGTGGCTAGGACGATAGCTCTCATTGTAGAGTCCTCCTATTTGATCAACAATAGTTGGCATGATTTGGCCATTAATCACACCGATGCATAACATCGTGCTTGGAGTTGGGATGAATGTTCAAATGGTTCACCCACAAAGCAGGAAATCGAGGAAGGATAGAGGAATAGGGGAAGCTAGTTTCCACAATGGTTCTAGCATCACCTCCAAGTTTGGTCCTTCTAGTTTGATTTATAGTTTTCTTGTCTATTTAGTAATCTCTAGAGCGTTATGTCTTTTAGTTCGGTTAACTATTAGGCATGGGTAGGAAAATTCAATATGTAGTTGGGATAATTTCTATGTGTTAATTTAAGGGGTCCCTTTTTGGTCTTCTTCTTTGGGTGGATAGTTGTCATTCTGGTTTTGACACTTTCCTCTCATTCTCTATTTCATTTCTCTATCCCTTTCAACAACATGTTTTTTGTTCATCTTCTGACTCATCCTTGGGACAAGATGTTGAAATACAACACGGAAATTCAGTCAAAATACAACAAATGTGGGTTCAAACAAGGGACCAAAGAATCTATTATAGAACCCCTACACTAGAAGCTCCATCGTCACATCTCTTTCACCCAAGTTGATGGCACGAAGGTAGCATCCAATTATTAGTGTCACTTTCCTACTATTTTCAAGGAAGAGGTTTCCCAAATTGAAAACTTAATCAGGGAGTGATCCAGATGGATATCGGTGGTCACCCACCTATTACACTTTCTCAAAGAACGATTTTCCATTTTGGCAATTTGTTTTACAGTTTTTTGATTCCCAAACTTTTGGGGTCGTTTTGAGGTCCTAAGTGACATTTGTTTTTTTACTTTTGGGGGGTTAGGTGTTGTCAATGACATGCCCAAAATCCATATGGAAGATTTACTTCTAGGATAGACCTTTCTGATGAGGTATCAAATTCCCCAAACATAGATCGTATGCAAAACTTATGCCCTTGATAAGTTGACGTATCAACTACCCCCATCAGGCCCTGCAAACCTTTTGGCGTTTCATCTTTCAGGGTTAGGGTTTTGGATTTTCTTTACAATAAAAATGCCTTTGGAGCCTCATTGTAAACATCATCATCTTCTTGTGAATGGTCGTAGCCATCACATCTCTTCTCAAAGATAAGCTACCACCATTCTAGCGAATCATTCACTCTGTAATTTTATAGTTTCTGTACATTCTCTCATTAATAGAAATTGTACATTACTGTATTTATGTGTTTATTGCAATATCTCTGTATATTTCATTGTTATATCTCTACCTTCATTTAATTCTCAAAATAATCTGAATGGATGGTATCAGAGAAGGCTACTCTTTTTCATTTCTAAGTGCATGTCCTCAACGAGGTCAAGGTATAGAAAGTTGGGTCTCGAGCTACTTTCTCTTGAGGAAAACCACTCTCATTAGCCCAAGCAGCCTCCCTCAACGGAAGAAAATTGAGACACGAGAGTAGAAGATTCAATCAAGTAGTTTCTCGAGGAATCCCTTGTGCAACAGAGGAACAAGATGTTGGAAAAAATTTCTGAAATCCTTCAACGATTGCTGACAATAATAGGTGTGTCTTCTTCAAGCAATCCCTTTGGAGACACTACTCCATTCAAGGTACAAGTTAATTTTGATATTCGCGTATTTGAACGTAAGATCGATGCAGATGCTTTGGAAAAATGGTTAAATTTGCTAGAAGGTTATTTCTCTGTTCACAATTTTTTTGACAGAGAAAAGATCACCTTTGTGCTCTTTAAGGCTCCCCCCCATCTCAAACATTGGTGGGAAACTTACTGGGAGAAAAATTCCATAGAGGAGTCTGGAATATTTGGGGTTGAGCCCACTTGGGATTTTTTTATGGATGCAATCAAGGAGAAATATTACTAAGTGGGAAATTATGATGAACAATACATGAGATGGACCATGCTGTATCAAAAGTGGGACCAAAAAGTGTTAGAGTTCACAAATATCATCCATACATTGCGCACCAAGCTAGGTATCAAAGACTCTGAGTGAAATTTGGTTCTAAACTACCACAGGGCTCTACACAACTACATCCAAACCAAAATGGATTTTATGGACGTCTCATCACTGGGAGCCGCTTATAGATATGTTGTCAAAATTAAGCAAAAATTTAAGCAATTGAACAAGCGAGAATTTGGGGGAAACCCTAACTCACATAATAATCAAACTCAAGACAACCAGTCCAATCTGTAGGAAAAGAAGAGAAATGTGAAGACAAAGAAGGACACTGGGAAGTGGTGCAACTTCCACAAATTCCCTTGGCACAAGACCAATGAATGTCGCTCGAAAAAATCATTTGGTAGCTGAGATCAAAGAAACAAAACCGAGCCCCGAATCAGACTCTGATTGAGACAATAATAAAATGAGACAGATAATTGATGCAAAACCCACTCCTACTATCGTGACTGAAAAAATACAACTAGAAGAACTAGAGGATCCTGAGGAGGGGGAGTGCCTTTTTCATTCATAGATGTGGGTGAAGGGGACCCCACTGCATTTTATTGTTGATAGTGGAAGCTAGAAGAACCTCATCTTAGTAGAGGTTATCAAGCAGTTGGATTTGATGACAATAACACACCCACATCCATACAACATAGGATGGATTCACCAGGGATCATATCTTCATGTCAAATAACAATGCCACCTGTAATATGACATCAAGCCCTTCAAGCATGAGGTATTTTGTGATGTTTCTCCACTCTAAGTCTGTGATTTTCTGTTAGGACATAAATATATGTTGAGGTGTCATGTTTTTTATGAGTCTTGATCTCATAGCACCATTGTTACTCTGGGGGGTCATCTCTACACGATACCATAGGTAGTTCCGACTATTTTCTCAACAAAACAACGCCACAAATTAATCTCTCATACTACAAAGTTTAGCCTCTTCACTATCTGGACAGAAGGTGAATAGAAGGAGATTGCAACCACTACAGCCTTATCCCGAGTACTTTCTATCCATCAAAAGAATATCAACAAGAGTGTAGAAGAGCACCAAGATATTCTTACTGCACCTACGGGGGTTCCTCCACATTGCTCAGTCAAGAAAAGTTATAATATATCCCTTCATACTCTTCATGATGCATCTTCACTAACAGAGTCATCCCACACTCAAGAAAATCATGCAGTTAGATTGGTTGAATGGATCCAACCCCTCCAACAATAAGTTCATGACATCCTTAAAAACTCTAAGCAATACAACTTTAGCAGCAAGGCAAGAAACTCTCTAAGGTTCAGATTCAACAAAATCTTCCCCATCTTCCACGGGAACCAGGGATGATTTTAAGGATGGAAATTTATTTTAAAATGTAGAAACCTTGGCGAATCTTAATAATCCTTCATATGTCAACTATAAATGTTTGGCGATATTTTTGTAAAAATATTCAGATTTCTAAGTATTTTATATTGTTTTTATAAAATTTTGGCAATTTTTAAGGTAAAATAATTTTATCCTATAGAATTTGGGCAAATCATTTTCAAAATAACGAATCTCGTTTTTGGAAAAACCATTGAAAATTAGCCCATGAGCGAAATTTAGCCCCTAAAATCATCCCTGATGGGAACTTGACGAAATGGGGACCATTGCTTCCTAAGGGGGGAGGAATGATCCAAACGTATATATATGGTCACCGACATATTCTGACAGTTCAAAGAACATTTTTCCATTTTGGCAGTTTTTTTACATTTTTTTGAGTCCCAAAATTTCAGGGCCATTTTGAGAACCCAACCGACATTTTTTTTGAATTTTGGGGGTTCATGGGGTTCCAATGACATATTTTAACTCCCAACGGAAGTTGTACTTTTTGGGTAGAAATTTTCGATGAGGTATCGAATGCCCCAAATGTATATTATATGAAAAAGTTACGCCCTTGGGAAGTTGATGTATCAACTAGCCCCATCGGGGCCCGCAAACCTTTTGGCGCTTCATCTTATGGGGTTAGGGTTTTGGATTTTCTTTATGTTAAAAATGACTTTGGAGCCTCATTTTAAACATCATCATCTTCTTGCGAATGAGCATAGCCATCACATCTCTTCTCAAAGATAAGTTGTCACCATTCTAGCGAGTCATTCACTCTGTAATTTTATAGTTTCTGTACATTCTCTCATTAATAAAAAATGTGCATTATTGTATTTTTGTGTTTATTGCAATATCTCTGTATATTTCATTTTTATATATCTACCTTCATTTCATTCTCAAAATAATCTGGATCAGGGAGAAATAGAGAAAAATTCCCAACGAATAGGTTGAGGAAGAATTTAGGGACTCGACTCCACACATGAGGTACTTTTTCTCTAGATACACCAAAATTTTCAAGAGAATAGATATTTGTTCATTGAAAAAATCTTTCATAGCACATGTTGTGGAGGAAATGGATCAACAAAAAAAAACAATTATCAACAAGTTGGATCTAATGGGTAAAACATTTGAAACAATTTACAAATCATTTTATGACATTGACATCATAGTGACACAACTAGAGGATATAAAACAAAACCCAATGGTATCAAGAGAACCTACTCAGGAGTCTAAATGTACTGAGGAGAAATTCTCTAGTTTACATGCACACTTGCACACACACACACACACACACACATACACACTTATTATTTATGTTGGGAAAATATTCTCAGTCTCAATTTTTTTTTAGTATATTTCCCTTTATATTGTAGAAATTTATATTTGTGTGGGGAAAATATTAAGATTCTCAAATTTTCACATTTCCCTTTAATAAGGAAGAGCTATTAATTTGGCGTAAATTCCAGGATTAAGGGGTGGCCATTTCTACAAATTTCTCTTAAACTCACATCATGTTTGTTAGTATCTATAAACCATGAGAGATTACAAGATGAGAGAATATTATACTTTTTATCACATCATCAATGATAATTATATTTCAAGAGTCTCAATAATTTTCAATTAATTGGTATAACAATTATTGAGTTTTTAAAATTCAAGTCAATGTCAATGTAAGTTGAGAATAAATTTCTAATTGAAATGTTCCTTTTGCAAATCCATTATAATCCACCAAATTTACCCTTCAACATATTAAACAATACCTATAAATACCATATTAAATATGAACTAAAACACATGTATAAAATATCACTATAACACATGTACAAAATACCAAAAATGAGATATTTTAAAGATACTAAGATTTTAATCAAACACAATAATAGTAAGTTATTATAAATTTTACACTTACTATTTTAAATTACATATTTATGGTCTTGGTCTGCTAATATTTATTTTTATTTTATGTCAATGAGTACTCATAAAGAAACAAGTTGTTTTATAAAATTGGTATATATATAATGGTCAACTTCTACTTACCACAAATTTAGTTTATTGAACCTCAAGAAAGGTAATGAATCACTCAGTTTCTTTAAAATTTAATTTGAGGGGTCACTATTGTCACCAATATTTTCAAATTTTGATTTAAACTAACCATATTTGAAAACAATTTGGATAAAAATTGTGTACTAGGTTTTGTAACAAAATTCTTTTCTCCATGGTGTTTTAGAAATTGTCCAAATCCCTATTTCACTATGGATATCGTGGGAATTTGTTCATGTATGTGTAAATAATTTCTCCCTTCATCTAACATGAAAATGACACCTGAAAAAATGTTTTTCTAAAGGAATTCAAATGTCCAAATTCAATCCTCTTGATGTCACTATTTTACAAAAATAATTTCATTTTCAATGATATGGATAAAATATTTTCACTCCAAAAAACTTTCCTCTATAATTTAATTTTCTTAAAATGGATAAAGGCCCCAAATGAGTGTCATTTCTATTTTTTTTGTAACAATTGTTTAATTATGAGATAAGTGTTAGGAACAACTTAGCCCATATTATTTAAACAATTGAAAAAATAAATCAAATTCATTTTGTTTCAATAGATTTTCAAAAAAATAATAAATCCATCTCACAATATTTAATATATACCATTAAACACAACCATTAATAAGTGTAAACACTTATAATTTAATATTAGTTTCTAAATGTTTTTTATTATAAAAAAATAATCTTGATTTTTATTCCATTCAAAATCACAATCCTTAAAAATTTATATTCAAATTCAAAGATTACTTAACTATAATAATATAATTTGCAAATATTTGAGAGATAAAAAGATTTAGAAAACCTCTCATCTTTGAAATCACAATCAAACAAAATATTAAAACAAATTAATAGATTTTATGATTTTTTATTTTATTTAAGATTTAATAGCTAAAATTTGATCTCATCATCAATATATTCAATCAAATTTTTAACAACATTGTATAAAAAATAACTACAAATCAAGACACTCAAACCACTGCAATATCAATAATCCAAAAAATAATACACAAAATAACACTACAACCAAGCTACTTAAAAAACAAACCACTACAATATCAATAATCCAAAAAATAATACACAAAACAACATTACAATCAAGCTACTTAAAAACCAATAAAACCTAACTTTTTCTTAACCCTCTTTTAGTGATAATTCTTTAAAAATTATAAATTTTAAATAAAATTAAGATTAAAAAAATAAAAATAAAAAATTATTTGAAAATTGTAAATTTTAAATAAACTTAAGATTAAAAAAATTCAAAACTTTTTTGGGATTTCATAATATCAATTTTTGGTAGTTCTTCAAATCTCATCTTTAAGCTATTTAAGCTATTTATTATGCTAAAAAACTCTATAAATATGTAATTATTTATGTGATGAAATGAAACTATTATATAAGGATTTTTAAAAAATATAAAATACAAAACAAATAAAATATATAATATCCATCTTAATATAAAATTAAAAACAAAAATTATATATATAAATAATATTTGCAAATAGACCCACGCTCTGCAATTAGGAAACAAACCCTAGCGCACCGAAATTCCAAAACCCGTGTTTGCCTGATGCTCGCTCTGACGCCAGAGCACTAACCACCAACTTCATCGAACTGCAGACTAGAGCTCAGCACGGTTCCTGTCAGCCTCTCAATGAGCTCGGGGGAGGGGGGGAAACCCCCCTCGTACAACGACATCGCCGCTAACGACAAGGCCGAGTCCCGCGCTAAAAGGTCGGCCTTCGAACCACCGATGCACATGAGGGAGAAGTTGTTTACCCAGGAACAAGTTTCCAGCAAAGAAATGGAATTGGACCCCAGTACATCTCACGCGCAAGCTTCCAAAAACTGGCTGCGAGGTAAGTGCATCCCCCAACTGGATAAACCGCCTCTGTACCAAATAAAATCGACTAGGGTGGGGGAACACACCTAGTTTATGATGGAACACGCACTAATAGGCAAATTCTTAGGCCTTTGGCCGACTGAGAGAGATCTCACTCGCTGGATTAAAGACTGGTGGAACCCTAAAGGAGACTATGAGGTTCAGCTCAGCTCCAAGGGTTTTTTCACAATCATACTATACAATATTGAAGACAAAGACAGAATATTTGACAATGGACCATACTTTTATAACTCAGCGGGCCTTTTTCTAAGGTTCTGGACTGATAGATTTAACCCAGAACAAGAAGACTTCATAAGAGCCCCGGTCTGGATCAGACTCTACTCCCTTCCTCAGGAATTTTGGTTAGAAGAAATACTCATGGGCATAGGGAACACGGTGGGTCAATACGTCAAGGCTTCATAGGCCACAAAGATAAGAAAGTATACATCATACGCCCACATCTGCATATATATGGACATATCGAAGGCCTTGCCGGGCTCCATCACTTTAGAATACCAGGACGAGGTCTGGAATCAAACAATCGACTACGAGCATATACCCTTTCGATGCCAGAAATACCATGAGCACGGTCATCTGTTCAGGGACTGCCCCCTGAATACCCCAGCCCCTAAGCCCCCTGAAGCCAAGAAAAAGGATGGCTTTACCAACGTCACAGGCAGGAGAAAGAACCCTCCAAGAAAACAGAACCAGAGCTCGGCCCCAAAGGCCCCCTCCAAGAACTCTTTTGATGCCCTGCACCAGCTTTCGAAAGAGACAAATTCACAGAACCCTCCCCAAGGAACAGAGCAAGGAAAAGGCAAAGGCCCAGAAGTGCCACATGCAACACATACAAAGGTTTCAACTCAGCCAACTTAATCTGACAGGGAAGAAGATACTATTATGATCTTGGATGAAACGGATCTGGCAGATATTGACCTAGAACAACTGGAAGAAGCACTTAATCAGAAGGATCTACAGCACCTCCCAATGGACCAGCTAAGGAAAGTGCATAAAGTGTTTACCAACTCAACCGTGGGATCAACAGCTAGGCTGGGCATCGCGACAGACATGCACACAGAGCAAAAAAAAATTACCAAGGAAAACAAAAGGTGTGGCCGCAAACCAGCCCAGCAACTCATTAAGGAAGCAGGGCACTTAATGATCAACTCTGGACAGATACTGAGGCTTTTGGAGGTATATCTCCACCCCCCCCCACCGTCCTCATGATGAAGATAATATCATGGAATATCAGGGGACTTAATAGAAGATCCAAGCAACGGATCCTCCGAGACTGTATCAAAACAGAGAATCTAGATATCTTATTATTGCAGGAAACCAAATGTGCAGGGAGGGAGGCGGAGAACATTTTTCAAAACAGCTGGAAGAATGGGGAGTTCCTTTACCAAGACTCAGTGGGGGGCGCAGGAGGACTAGCCATACTTTGGAACTCGTAGGTGGTCACTCTGCTTCATCCCCTCTCCACCAGAAACACTCTAACAGATCTTTACAAGGAGGTGGCTTCCTCCAAGGATGGCGCTATCACAAACGTCTATGGTCCGCAGTCCATGCAAGACAAGGAAAGATTTATTCGATCTCTTCACTATGTCCAAACCCTCATACACACTCCGCACTGGATAATCGGAGGTGATTTTAACATGATCTTAACGTTGGAAGAAAAAGTAGGAGGCTCAAAAAGGTTAGAACAGGATAGTGGTATGTTCAAAACCCTAATAGAACAATTAAACTTGGTTGACATGGAAACCCGGAATGGAATCTTTACCTGGTCCAACAAAAGAATAGGGCAATAGCACGTGGCTTGCAGACTGGACCATTTTATAGTGACAGAGGCTCTTCTTGAAAGAGACCAGGCTTTGGAAGCAAACATTGTCCCGAAAGCAGGGTCGGACCACTGGCCCATTGTCTTCTGCATGGACCCGGGTTTTCCACCTAGGCCCAAACCTTTCCGCTTTGAAAAGTTCTGGCTCTCTCACCCAGATTTCCATCAATTAGCTCATTCCTAGTGGGCCCAAGCAGAAATTGAGTATGGCACTCATATGTACAAACTCCAGCAGCGCCTCAAGAATTTCAAGTGGTACCTAAAACAATGGAACAAATCCACATTTGGAGACATTCTCCTTAGAAAGAGGGAAATAGAAGGACAACTTGAAGAACTCCAGCGTACTTTCATAGCAGGGATTCGATCGCAGGACCTGGTGTGGGAAGAGGATCAGTTGTTAATGAAACTAGAGACCTGCAGAGAACAAGAAGAGATCTTGTGGAGTCAAAAATCTAGGGTCCAATGGCTTAAGGAGGGGGAGCGCAACACAAAATTTTTCCACAGGGCGATGACGCACCGAAGGCACATTAATCGAATCTCCCAATTGGAGGATGAGAAAGGGGTCCCAATAAAAGAGCATGACAAAATAGCGGAAGCCCTCAACACTTTCTATCAAGATCTCCTAACAGAGACAAACACAAGCAGGGGGGAGGCCATCCAAAAAGTCACCAGGCACATACCACGTCTGATCAATTCAGAGAAGAACAACGCTTTTATGAGGCCTATCACGCAGGCTGAAGTGGACTTAGTAGCAAAGGACATGCCCCTAGGTAAAGCTCCTGGACCTGATGGCTTCACCACGGACTTCTTCCATCACTGTTGGGACATGGTCAAGGTCAATGTCTGGCTGGCAGTAGAAGAATCCAGAACTTCTGGACAAGTTCTCTCGGCCTTAAACGCAACCTTCATTACCCTCATCCCCAAGGAGGAACGGGCCACCCACCCGAAGCAGTTCCGTCCAATCTCCCTGTGCAATGTTATCTACAAGATAATCACGAAAACCATTGCCAATCGCCTCAAACTGATCCTGCCGCTTATCATCTCAAAGGAGAAATCCGGCTATGTGGAAGGGAGACAAATTATCGACAGTGTCATATTAGCTAATGAGGTGATCCACTCCTTAAAAACTAGCAAAACTCCAGGTATGCTTATTAAACTTGACCTTTCAAAAGCTTTTGACAGGTTAAGCTGGCATTACTTGCAGTCGGTTCTGGATTCCTTTGGCTTCTTGAACGTCTGGGTGGATTGGATCCTCAAGCTAACCACTTCATATTTTTTCTCAATTCTTGTCAATGGCACACCCTCTCGACCTTTCCGCTCTACCAGGGGAATCAGGCAAGGTGATCCTTTATCTCCTTTCCTCTTTGTAATTATGGCAGAAGGCCTTGGCCGTTATCTAAAAGCAGTTGTCCTAGAAGGAACGCTTGAGGGGCTGCCACTCCACAACCTGAACTCGGCTCCCTCGCATAGCCAGTTTGTCGATGACACTCTTCTTATGAACACTCCTACGACTAGAGAGGCAATCAAGCTCAACTCAATTCTCGTAGACTTCACGGATGCGTCAGGTATGCTGCTAAACCTTGAAAAGTCCAAACTTTATTTCTTCAACACGCCGGTCTCCGTTCAGGACCACCTCTCAAGACTTCTGGGCATAGAGAAATGCACTCTCCCCTCCACCTACTTAGGCATACCCTTAACCGGAGAAGCAGTGAGATCTATCTCCTGGGACATCCTTTTACTATCCATTGCTAACAGGCTGAATAGCTGGACATTCCGACCTCTGAATATTGCGGCAAGATTAGTCTTGCTTAAATCAGTCTTGCAAGCTTTACCTACTTACCTTTTCACTGCTTTGGCTGCGCCCATCTCGGTCATCAAAGCCATCAGGAGTCTTCAACGCAACTTTCTCTGGAAGGGACACCAGGGCAATAAAAAATGGGCCCTTGTCGGCTGGGATAAGGTATGTCGACCCAAAAAATTTGGAGGACTGGGCATTCGGGACCCGGGGAAAATGAATCAGATCATGGGAGCCAAGATGTGGTGGAGATGGCTGCAATATCCACATGAAGTCTGGGCGCATCTTTGGAAGAAAAAATATGCACCAGCAGTGCAACATGACCAGCTAATTAGATTCAACGAGCAAAGGCAAGGATCCAATATCTGGAATACGGCGTGGCGGAATCGCTCCCTCATACAACAACACGCATTCTGGGAAATCAGGAACGATGAGAGTGCACTATTTTGGAAAGACACGTGGCAACAGCTACCTCCTCTTGATGAATTGGAAAGTCTTCACCCTCTTAGGATCAAGCTGCAACATCACGGCCTCAAAAAGGTGAAATATTTCTGGCTTCCAAATCATGGGCGTCAGCAATGGAGGCCATGGAAGACTAGCAAAACAGATCTACAGATTGTGGAGGACCTCGACCTTCTACCGTGGTAGGAATGCATGCAGCTTAGGAAGATTTCTGTTAAGGACGACAGGGATATTCTTCGGTGGGGTCACTCTACCTCAGGTGTTTTCTTAGTCAAAGAGGCCTACCACCTCCATATGTGCCCTCCGAATCAAGCCCCTGAAGGAATATGGGGTAAAGTCTAGCAGCCTTTCCTCTGGCCCAAGATATCCCTCTTTCTTTGGTTAACAGCTCAAAATCGTATCCTCACTTGGGATAATCTCATTAAGAGGGGCTTCACAGGCCCTTCCAGATGCCCCCTTTGCCAACAAAATGAGGAGACCCTGGAACACCTTCTCAACAACTGTCACTATAGTCAGCAAATATGGGACTGGGGAGCTCAAGCTATGCACCGTTCCCAGCGAATGTGTGGCAGCATCAGGGACACTCTGGCCAATTGGGGAACTTCCCCCTTCCACAACCCAATTCTCCAGCGCATTTGGCAGCTGCTCCCAGGTTTTTCCCTCTGGGCAATATGGAAGGAAAGGAATCAAAGAATTTTCAACTCCAAATCTTCCCCTCCAACCATCACCTGGGAAAAAATAAAAGGTTTCATCCGTGAAACTATTCTCAGTAATTCTTGGCTTCAAGATGACATTCAGTGCAAGCCAGAGGAGAGGCTCATTCTGGAAGGATGGAATCTTCATTCACGAATCAACACACAGGGGAATACCTTCAGAGGGCATGACAACAGTCCAATGGTTTGGACTCCTCCCCCTTTTGGCTTTCTCAAGCTTAACTTCAATGGGGCCTCCAGGGGCAACCCTGGACCAGCTGGTTTCAGAGCAGTCCTCAGGGACAACATGGGCAAGATTACTCACATGACTGCTGGTTTCTTGGGTGAAAACACGAACAATGTGGCAGAGATCACCAGTCTATTAAGAGGCCTCCAAATAGCGACTCAGCACCTATTCCTCCGGCTGATCATTGAAGGGGACTCACAAGTAATAATTCAACTCATATTGAAAATCCTTCATGGCCAATCTCCAGGGCGAATATCCCCCAGTTGGAGACTCTCCGAACTCCTGGAGGATTTTGAGGGCTTCATCCACCCCAGCTTGACCCTCATCCCAGTTCATGTGAAACGAGAAGCCAACAAGGTGGCCGATCACCTGGCAAACGCAGGAATTGACTCAAAGGAGAATCCTATCTACTGGCAGGCCAATGTTTCAGAAGAAACGGACCTCTCTATGCAATGCAAAGAGCTTGCTGGTAGAGACTTCCCTTCCCCAGATGGGGTGACACGCGATAGAGTGGAATGCCACCCGGACTCACACTAGCGCTGAATTTATAGCTGATGGCCGCCACCCCCCTCTTCACATTAACGTTGATGGTCAGCCACAGCAGAGGGCAGGCGATGGAGGTGCTCCTCCCTCACGTGACAATTAACTCTCCCCTTGCACATGAATTCATTGCTGATATGGATGGATGGAGGATTCGGAAGTTTGTTCACGGTTTTCATTTTGAGCCCGAGCTGCGGAGGAAAGCTCCTAGTGTGGCAACGACAGGATTACTCATCAAGGCTGGCGAGTTCTATCTGCACTCTGAACAGATTTGCCAGAACCGGTGGCTTCTTTGTGGGTTCAACCAGGGTTGGCTTGTCTGCACTCAGCATTCGCAGCTGCGCTCGGGTTGGTTCTCTCCTATCCCGACTCTGCATTTGATTGGCATCTACTTAGTTATAATGGTCAGGAGACGAGGGAAACCTCGACGAGGTTCCGCCTGGGAGGCACACAAAGCGCAGCGACGCCGGGAGGAGGAGCTTGAAAGAGCCTTGGCTCTGGCCTCTTCCATCCTCAGGAAGAAGGCTCGGGTTGAGAGGAGGGTAATGCTCAACACCATTGCTGAGCAAGATGTTGGTTGCAGTAGGATTGAAAAGGATACCGAGCAAGCGGATTTGTTTCCAGGCTGTGTGGTGGAAGAGGACCCTTCAATTGGGGACTTGCTGTGTGATGAGAAGCCAAAAGCCTTGGAGACGTTCAGCAAGTGGGACGACAAGAGCACGTCGACTATGGAATATGACCCTCCTGGCTGCGTGGTGGAATAAATCCCGTGGGCGGGTGACCTGCAAGACACTGAAGCAGAGAAGATGGAGCAGGCAGAGCAGGTAACAGCTCAGAGGGAGCTTAAGACTGGCACTGGCGATGTGGCGGATCGGACGACTGCTCCCCCAAGTGGCACGGACGCCGGAACACATGGCCCTTTCTTCAGCGATGAACACCTGGCCTTGGTGTTCGAGCTCCGTGGCCACATTGTGGACTTGGAACACAGGGCTATCATCATGGGCCAGCATATTGATCTGCTCCTCGACGCGCTCTCCGAGGTTCCTGCTCAGCGCAAGTGTCCCCTATGCATGCAGAGTTTTGCTATCTCGGTGGGAACTGGTGGGAGCGACACGTCACCGGGTGACTAGGCTCCTTGTTTTCCTAGTTTTTTAGTCTTTTTGTACAATTGTTATAGGTTTATCTAGAACACTGGCATCTGTCCTGGTTTCCTACGGGCAGGACAGATGCCTCTTTTCTTAATGTTTTAATTGTATAACTGCTAGATGTTTCCCAATAATGCTGGTTTCCGGTTACCGGCAGCATTTTTTGGTGACTGTAGCCATGAGACTGTTTATTTTGTCAAGATTTTGAGATAATATAATATAGCAGGTACTACACCTTTTTTATTTAAAAAAAAAAAAGATTTGCAAATAAATTACAATCATTAATATATATAATTACTATTATAAAAACTTAAGGTTATTATTATTTTGATCATTATTGATGCTTAGAATTTAAAATTTATCTTGTATGTTAAGTGAAAATTCGATGATAACCATTCATTTTTCATGCCTGTCATTTTACTTTTTAAGTAGATTCACGAGTGTCAAATTATTTTGTGTTGTTATATGTAAATTTGAGTAGGTCAATTAACAGTGATATTTGTAGAGACTTAATAAGGGGCCTATACAATACTAACAACACACATATTCATGAGTGTAAGAGCTTTAATATATTTTAAGTCACTTGGATTAAGGTTGGTAGGAGTTGCAATCCTGCAAAAGTCATAAGTCCCAAGGAGCATCCCATTCTTAACATAACAGATGTGTGGTTAACTTAGAGACTCTATTTTTTCTTGGGGGATTCATCATCTTGTCCATGTCCATTTTGTTTGGAGGACTCATCATCTTGTCCACGTCCATGGATTCTCTCGTCTTGAAATTTTTTAGGTTCAAGCCTTGCATTGCCATTGAAAAAATCTGGTGGGAATGGAGCATCAAGGAAAAAATCAATTATAATACAATCCAAAATCGAGTCCAAATTCATGGGACAATTTTCAAGATACGAGAATGAAACATATGGAGAGTGTTATCATCAATATCCAAGGGATTAACCTATGGCTTCTTGGTGGCAATTGATGGGAAAAACCTAAGAATATAAGTTGGTGAGGAAACAAGTAAACAATCCTTACTAGATGACTCCTCTTAACAATCCTCTCGTAACAATCCTCTTTGTGATAGGAAACAATACTTGGCTCCACGTAAGAGAGGAAATCCTTCCTATCCATTTTGATAGAGAAAAACCCGAGTTCCATAATTATATACCTGGCTAAGCCTTCCACGCCACACTTGTTGGGATTTTAAGATCCTGAAAAAAATAACAAATACAAGAAATATGACAATAAAGAAAAATAAATATGTAACATCCCCTAGCCCAACTAAGGGACATTATGATGCATAATACACATAAAATTAAATTTTTGCTAACTAAATTAATTCTTTTACTACTAGCCAATTTTGTGTAGCTTACAACTACACATTTAAACCAGATTTAACTATTGTCTAAAACCATTCACTTGATGCATCTACAACATAATAAATCAACATGAATTCAATCTAATAATTCAATACAACAACATATAAATTATTTCTAGAAACACAGAGTTCATGCACAACAATTAAACTCATAAATAACACAACAACAAGATTAAACACTTATGTTTTATAATAAATGTGCAACCAACCGCTTGGGATGAAAGTTCCACCCAACCATATATTGACTGTTCCAAATCTCAATAGCCAGTCACCCTCGAGCTAAGGCTAGTAATCCACAAAAGAGGGTGGTCTCTCACATTCCACTCACAACTCATAAAACCAACAACCCACTTATATCTTCCTACAACTATCCTGATTTTCCACCATCTCTCTTCCTCTTGACCTTCCCAACCCAAAGAATGTACCCCTTCACTGATATCGGTCCCTTAGGTATCCCATTTATTTATTAGGGCCTCTCTAGCATAGGTAGCTATGAATCTCTCAGCTAGGAACTCAAGGGAACCTGGTGCTAGGAAAAATACTAGAAAACCAACAAAAAAACTTGTTGTTACAATGCAATTCACCCAAGAGTTCACTCTTCAGGACTAACAACCTGACTCTTCAGTCTTTAGCTCCAATACGCTCCAAATATGCTCCAGGTTGATCTAGAATTCTCTCTCCATGGATTCACCAGCTCCAAGTTCTCTTTCTTTCTCTCTACTTTCTCCTCATACACAAAAACTCCATGTGTAAAGTTTTTGTCCCAACCCATACGAATTTCCTCTCCTTTGGATTTATTTCTTGACGCAGAATCTTCCCCAAGTTGATTGTACTCAACCCCTATGTTCCCAATAACATTGGGATGTGACTACTCACACCCACTCTCTTACATGTATTCAATGATCAGATTTGGGAACACTCAATTAGAAATTAGGAGATTTATACACCAATAGAAAATTTAAGAAAATGGGTTGAATTAATATACATGGGTAATTCCCCCTTGGGCCCCTCTTGGCCATTATCCTAGTCACTCCCATCTCTTTTGTATTAATTCAGCCCCCATCTCTTGTCCATGTCCCCTTATAAGTTGGCATCACATTTTATTAATAAATTAAGGAAATACAATTTGAATTTTACATTGCTTGGTTGTAGCCAGATATTATATCCAATAAGAATCAATTAAACTGGGGATTATAGTCGAGATGTTAAAAAATAACTCATATAACACATGAGATTTATGTGGTAAAACCATGACATTGTGTCAAGGAAACAACCTTGGGGTAAGGTATCGATATATCTATTACTTAATATAGGCTTACAATCAAGCTTACCCACCAACCGAATACATCTCTTGCGCATCATAGATTTATATCTATGTTGGAACTGTTTACATATTTACGAGAAATACCACTCTTTATATAAACTTCCACCGGTTTCCTAAACCAACACCACTAAATATTTACATAGGTGAATTTAAGTATTTACAATTTCTTTTAATTTGTAGTCACAATTTAACAATCTCCTCCTTGAAAATAATTTACCCGATACCTTTCCCAAGCTAAGATAAGCCAAACAACATCACAACTTTGCTTCTTTAACAATACTGGTTAAATGAACATGTCTACATGATTCTCTCTAGTATGGACCACTCCAACTCCATCAGTAACATGTCTTACAAAACATTGCATTGTCCCATTTTGATACGTTGGATGGTTAGTCATATGTATAATGCTTCGACCATGACAAAACACCTCATCCTATACTTTTCCAAACTCACCCAATATATCCTTGCATTCATGCAATACATAACCTGAGGTAGGTATCCTCTTGTCCAAATCTCTTGAATCATAACAACAGGCTAAATCATTGGAACCACTGTAGGTGATACTTGTGCTTCTGTGCTTCTAAGATACTGAAGCACCTGTTTCCATGCTCTTCACTTGGTTTTTCCATGCATCCAATGGAAACACCAATTACATGTGAAATACCTATAATTTCATTGAATACATCAAACTTCCTACTAGCATATGATACATGAGACATATAACCCTTTTCTTCTTCATTACTTAGGACATAAAACTGAAGGAAGATTACAATGGAAATCCAAAGGGATTTTACCAATTTCACATTATACATATTGAATTTCTTGAGTATCTTGTCCACATACTTCTGTTGTGATAACCAAAGATTACTATATTTAATATCTATGTGTATTTCCATGCCCAAGATTTTTTTTCACTTCTTCTAGATCCTTCATATCAAATGTACAAACCAACTGAGCCAACGTTTTGATTTCAACCATGCTTGTACTTTCTACAAGCATGCCATATAACACCAAGATAATGAATATACCATAAACAAAATGGTTATATTCACTTCCTGTAAAATTTGGATCACCATGAAGGAATCAAACATCTTGTACCATTTCCTTCTTGAGCTTCAGGCCATACAATGACTTCTTGAGTTTAGAAGAAAATATTATGTTATGATACTGAACCAACCTTTCTAGCTGTTCCATATACATATTCTTATCCAAAACTCCATGTAAAATTGTTTTAACATCTGTTTTATCTAACTCAAGATCAAATAACACAAATAGTGCTAACACAACATGAATAGAAACAAGCTTAAGAACTGGTGAAAAAATTTCATGAAAACAAGACCTTCCAAATATCTTTCTGCTACCATTCATTCTTTGTACCTTTCATCTTTTACTATGTTTTATTTTATGATAGGAGATTTATCAAACGCTACATCTTTGTCAATGATGATTATGTGGGAAGTCAGATCCCACAATCTATATCCCTTAACACCATCACCATAACCAACAAATATCTACTTGTTTCATTTGGGTCCTACTTAGAACATTGATCAGAGAATAATCATCAAAACCAAAATATTTTCCATTTGAATAATCACAATATGACATGTTCACACCTCTTCAAAAATCTTCTAGTCTCCTGAAATTGATGGTGACCGATTTACTGGATAACACAACCACTTCTACCCACAACTCTTACTGTGACTTGGCATTATTGAACATGCCCCTTCAATCCAAACTTCCTCACAATAGTTTCCAAATTTGGAAATGTGAGCTACCTCCATCATCTATTCTAAAACACTTGATTGTCTTGTCATTTCCCTTTTCACCACAAATCTCTAAACACTTCAATATTTCTATAGAAATATAGACCCACCTATCTATCCTAGACACATTGCTCCACCTCAAAATTTGTATTCGAAAAACATTGACAAAATTTGGCCAAACCGACCCAAGTGAACCTTTTTCACTCACCTCTATTTACCATACAATGGAGTCTCAGTGCTCCACTTTAACATGAACATTACCTTGACCCAATCCGACCAAGTAAGCCTTCACCACTCACCTCTAGGCACATTTACAATGGACCTCACCAAGCCTTTTATAGGCCTCATTACATGCAATCCATGGACAAAATACTACGGGATACCTAGAAAACATGGACCCAAAAAATGACGTGCTTTGACCTAAAAAACATATCTAACTCATTGACTCTTTCATCGAGTCAATATTAACCCAACATACATGCCCCCAACATATTCAATATACCTAAATCTATGTATACAATTTTCATAGTTTCCCCAATAAACCAAAGGTATGCATACATATCCAAGTATTATAGTCATATGCCCATTTACATGCAATAATTGATTTTACAATTCCAAAGTAAATATTTTTTTTTTACTTTCATGGCACTGTTTTTGTTATTGCTAACAAATATGGCATTATAAGTTTCCACAATTAGAACTTATTTTTACCATTAAATTTAAATTTAGCATTTGTCATATTTGTCGTTAGTTCTCTCTCTCTCTCTTTCTTTCACTCTTTAAACTTTGTGACCTTCACAAGACTTGATCTTTATATAATAATAATAATAATCTATGTTTAAGGTCACGACCAAGCCAGAAACCAAATTGGTGTATGAGACCCCCTTGTTTGTGGGACAAGAGACCCCCCTCCGCCCAACAATTTGACTAGTAAAGTCTACGGAGGTATACATACCCTACCCCCCTATGGATTTGAACTTGTGACCTCTTAGGAGGAAACACATGTTCTTAAACATCAGGCCCACTCATGCATATCTATCTATCTATTTATCTATCTATCTATCTATCTATCTATCTATATCTATATCTATATATATATATATATATATATATATATATATATACGGAAATTTATTTTAAAAATCTTGTTAAAAATAATTGTGCACCTTCACAGTTTTCAAAAAAGAATCACATGGGGTTCACTTAGTAGTTGTAGCATTCACAAGAATTTGGAGATTATTTCACCTGCCTTCACTAAATTTTGGAGGGTACCGATGATATCTTATCCTCTGCTCATGAAATTTAACATCTACAACCTTCGATGTACGACCCTCCTCTATGGTTTCTCTCTTGAAACTCACGTACTAGCAATGAGAAAACAACGACCCACAAACACCTTCCTTCTCTACACACGACTCAATTTTCTTCCTTCTCTTCATTCACAACATGTGAATAACCATGAACGTACTCCTCATTGACAACATGTGAATATCCATGAACTCACTCTTCCTTTTACCAATTTTTTTTTCTTTTTCCTCGGGATCTCCTCAGACTCTCTACTCACCCACACAACCAACATAACTTAACTTGAATGGAGGATAGGGGTTTTTATTGCTATGGTTTATACTCTATCACTCCGCCTCTTCCTTCCATAGACCAAACACCTTCTTTTTTTGTGTGTGTGTCTGGAGGAATCAGCAACTAGTTGGGCATGTGCTCGCGTTACACGTGGCCGTGTTATCCAACCGCTACCACTATAACCTCCAGGTGTGCCCACAAGGCCCCTTACGCGGCACAAAAGGTAAGTCGGGGGGAATTGAACTCGAAACCTCATGGAACTTCATTTTCACGACACTTTCCAATTGAGCTGCCCCCCGGGGGCATAGACCAAACACCTTTTCTCTGATACTACTTGTTGGGATTTTAATATTTTGAGAACAATAACAAATGTAAGAAATATGACAATAAATACAAATAAAAAAATTAGATAACAAATGAGATTTACATGGTAAAACCCTAAAGATGTGTCAATGAAACATCCATGGGGAAAGGTATCAACATCTTTATTATTCAATATAGGCTTACAATCAAGCTTACCCACCAACCCAATACATCTCGTGGGATTCATAAATTTATATCTATCTTGGAACCATTTACATAGTTATCATTATATAAACTTCCACTGGTTTCATAAACCAACACCACTAAATATTTAGATAGGTAAATTTTAGTATTTACAGTTTCTTTTAATTTTTTCCACAATTTAACAATAGTCACTAAGAAATAAAGGGGCAAGGAAGTGCATCTTCTCGTATACCTAAATGTATAGTTTCAAAATGGACGAAGAGCATTTTTATGTGCCATGAGAAAGAAGGACGCACACTTTTCTCCAATATATGGGTTAGATGTGATCCGACTAGATATTCAATTAATCATTAACATTGTATGTGGACTGGGAGTCTCAGACTAATAAAAATTCATTTACTCTTATATTTACTCCTCCAACAAACCCCTATCCAACCCCAATATCTATAGCACACTAAGTACCTAGAATAGTACCTGGAATTTATGATGGGTATGCTATGGATTTGAACATCGATTTGACAGATTCATATTTTTTATGCCGATAAATTTTGATATGTGGATTTTCGATCCACATGTCAAATATATCTAAAATAAAAATAAACAACGTGTAGGACGTCAAATTCTAGGTCTCGTTATCATTATTTATATCTTACGTGTAATCCCCTATGTGTGTGTTTCTATGTGTGATAAATTTCATGATTTCATGTGTTCCTTTCTTACATGTAAGATTGTTCAATGATAAATTCGTGAGTGCGGACACAGACCAATCTCCTCAGATCCACCTGGATCTGGAACAAACTGTGACAGAATACTACTCTTTCCCTAGTTCTAAAGTATTGAATGAACAAGAGAAAAAGGATGATGTACTTACTTTGTGAAAGCTCTCCTTATCTTTGTTGATCCTCGCTCTGCTACGATGCTCTTGCGTCGTCCAATCACAACAACACAAACCAATCAAAGAAAAGACATTAATATATTCAAAACTCTAGACTATACATGTGATCAAGGAATCATGTAATAAGATGATATCATCATTATGGGAAAGGGACATATTCATATATTATATTAACTAAAAGAGAAATATACAACCTGAGCCTTGATGTCGTAGATCCCCTTTCAACGGCTTCTAGCTTTGACACACACACATTTGCTCATCATGCATGAAGAACTTCCACTACTTGTGATAACCTTGTGGCTGTCT
>ML789082.1:562293-577364 GCA_009831015.1 Picea engelmannii | reverse complement strand
AGGTAGCGCTCCCTCAAAAGGGCTATCAGAGCGTTGTAGCGCTCCCTGGTAGGCTTTAGGGGGCGTTGGCACCCTCAAAATCTATAACGCTCCTTCAAAAGGGCCTGGAAGCGTTATAACGCTCCCTGATAGTGTATGAGGAGAGCCAGCGCTCCGAGATAGTGTAAGGGGGAGCGCTCCTCTCCAAAACTCAATTTTTGAGGTGCTTTCAGGTGGCAAAAGGTTGTTTGACTTCAGCAGATCAGTTCTCCTCCTTCAAATCAATCATGTGAGATGTTATAAGTGTCTCCTTAGTGTCGTTATCATGACAGTATGTCTGAACATCCTTTGTGACACTAGTGACCAACTTGCGACACTTGTGAAAGTTGATGCGACACTTACGACAATTGAGAGGGATAATGCGACACTCATCCAGCTGAGCAATTTTGACGTGTAACAATATCCTTGGGAAATAGGGAAGGGATTGTATAGGGAGAGGGATGGAGGGGGAATGTTGAGGCCAAATCTCAGAAGGGGCTACAAAGCTTGGGCTAAAAAGGGGAATGGATTATGGTAGAGTTTCTTTGTTCTAATGATTGATTATTGAATGAGACCCCAATACCTCCTTTTATATGGCCAAAATATGGTTATTCAGTTTGGGGATGAGATACAATGGGTTAATTTGTTGGGAAACACTTGATATCCCATAAACTCCATCGAATTCCTTACAAATTTTTATTTTTTGCAACTTTTGGAGGTAAACACATGATGTTTAGCATGCAACTTGCGTATGCACATGGGTTTTCTAGTATGCATCTAGAGTGTGTACATAGGTAGTAGTTCAGCAAGGCATGTACATGCTCCAAAAAATGTTTTTTTAAAGAGAGATCCTCAAAAGTAATTTGGAAAATTGTGCAAGTAGAAAGGCCAATCCCATGTTTGCATAGGTAGGGAATTTTAGGGCTATAACAGATGCCCCCTAATGTGTAAGGTTATAAGATAAACCGATGGTTGTAATACATTAAAAAATCTTTACCAGTGGGAAGGCATGGAGTCGAGTGAGCCCAGGACCAGAGTTCGAGAGGTCGCTATCTACAAAAAAATAATAATCTCTCCGAGGTGGGAATACCCATGCTCGGGATGAATTGATCATGGCTCCCAATCAAGTACATTAAAGATCCATGTCATAGAAATTTATATATAAAGTGTAGCTGTGAGAAATACACAATGGATATACATCTCAAAATCATTCGATGATATTCAAGTACAATATAATATGCATTGTCAAGAAGTATTGTTTCCTGTGGTTGGAGATGAAGACATCATATCTTGAGAAACAACTTCAATATCTTCAACATATCAGGTAGGATTATAATAAGAGTGTAAGACTCACTACTCTGAGGTCTTCGACATGTTGTCAAGGAAAGAATGGAGGATCTCGATCATCAGGCACAAAACTTCACCGATTTTGAATATGGACTTGACTGGACTCTGAGGATGGCCAACTCATTAAAGTCAAGAGACAAACTTTAGAATGGTTGACTTAGGTTGGATAAAATCTCCCTTAGACAAAAGCACAAAATATGATCAAACTTAGGCAGCGTACTATTTACATAAGTCTATGATGCAAGAGGCACCAAAAAATCTCCATATGTTTGGAAGAGTAACCAAACGAAGGAGGAAATGGTTCTATGTAGAGAGAACAAATTACTAAGGTCATACTAGATCCCAATGCTTGGAAAACAAACATACGGATGTGCTTTGTCCAAGGGTAACTATCTTTCTGCTGAAAAAAGAATTGATATATCCCATCCCCTCTTTTTGGAATATTTGATTTTTTTTTCTTTTTCAAATTTTTAGCGATCTTGAAAAAGTATAAAATAATGCTATGTTACAAAGGAGGAACGAGTGTCGCGAGCATGAAAACTGATTCCAAGCACATGGAACATACTAATGTTCAAGGAAAGGAGACATGTGCAGGATAAGGACACTTGGGGAAAAATTCCTCCATAGGTCAACGTGTTAGATCGCAGAGACAAAAAGTGTTGCAAGGATTGTGTTTAAGGAATGCTTTAAAGGTTCATTTCAGAGAAACATGGAGTCGAAATTAGGCCAAATATGCAAAGATGAGACCCACAATTCAATTAATCATGACACAACAAGAATCCTTCCATGTAAATTTTTGCGAGCCCAGAGAAGGTAAGCTCGGCGTTTTTTTCACGTTTAGAGAGTCAAAAAAAATGCTAAAAGAAGACTCCAAGGAGTTCCTTTTTCGCAATTAGTCTAATTGGTTCGAAAAAGGGTTAAAATTATACCAAAAAGATGTCTCTTCGGTACCATTTTAACGAATGTGACTGAGACAAGGTCACTCGACTATATTTTCAATTTTAACGCGTCTGAAAAGTGCTTAGCTATAGACTCAGAGCCTTTTTATAGGTTTAGTATTGTAATGAACCTCCCATTTGTCACGACATCAACCTCTCAAAGCAAGTGTAATTTTTTTTTTTTGTGTGTGTGTGCGTGTGTACAAGGGCAATAAAGACATTAAAATCTGTGTCGCAACATGACGACGATCATGACGCATGAAACTGCAACAAAAACATGACAACCTAAGATGCACATCAAACATCTGGAAGCAATGAACGACAATCAACCAAAAAATACAAGACAAACTACCCGCCCATCCTACCCTGCAATGGTTAGGACCTCCAAGACTCATAAGCAACACTCAAGCCTAGGTTCCCATCGATCTTGACCATTTAAGGTCTCAGGGCTGGTGATTGTTCTGAGGAATAAGGAGGTATTTATGTCCCCTCAATCCCATCATAAGCATCAATTCAAGACTATATTACCGACCATACTTAACCTTCAATTCCTCATGGTGCAAATAAAATAATCTACTATGTTTAATCAATCTGCTACGCAATATTTATATACAATTGAGCGAGAGGATAATACATGAAAAATAGCAAGAAACATAAGAGCATAACTACAATTTTTGAATTTGATATAAATCTATTATAATCATGATTAGTAACTTGTTAAGATCAGGTTCATTCAAGTCGAGCGTCACTTATCAAGTGATTCAACTCTTGTAACAAGTACAACTCCTATGTAGCTCACTGTGTATCATAAGGAAATGAATTATCTTACTTAAGTGATAAATTAAGAATTCAATCCCAAATTCCATATCCCTTTTTTTTTTCAAGGTAATCATACAAAGATCAAACTTAATGAACAATTAATGGAAGTAAAGGTTGCTTTATACATCCATTAAAAGAATTAAAAAGATCAACACCTATTAACAATATGTAAGTTTTAAATGCTAAATTACATTTTCTACTACAATGTACCATAAGAAGATCCCAATCTTTTTAAGTAGTACATAAGGATATCAATTCCACCTTACACGTCCATTTATAAGGTATAAAGGATTCAATCACAATGAGAAATAAGGAAGGGTCCCAAGCTACCCTACAATTCATTAAAAGAACTATAAGAAGATCAATCCAAATTTAGGAATTAATTAAGATAATATACATGCTAACTTACATATCTGTGTAAGGATTTTAAAGAAGATTGAATCTTATTCAAATAATGCAAATTAAGAACTCAATTTTGACTTATAATTCCTTTTGACAAAAACAACCTTCGGATTTGGAGTCTACCATGCATTTCTTATTTTCATCGATTGGAAAAGTAAAACATTAAAAGATCCCTTTTTAATTTGAAGGTTGCTATTAACACTGGTGCGCAATCAATCTCATTCTGACATCAAATCCCAATTTAATCCAAATGCACTCTTACTGGCCATTAACCTTAATAAAGAAATAACTAAAAGGTGGAATGCTACTGTTATCAATTAATAAGGTTTGGCTGTAAAAAAAAAAGGTGCTAACAATAGAATAAATAGCGCTGTCTACGTAAAACGCCAATAGGAATAAGTGTTGACCATAGAATTAAGTGCTGACATTAGAATAGAAATAGTGATTCCAGGTCACGATTACCAAGTAGAAAAAGGGCATCTAAATCGACAATAAGAAAACTAAAGGCTGTGAGTGCATGCCAGAAAATCAATTGGCAACTATCAGAACCCAAGAATCAATTCGGCAACTATCAAATTGGCAACTGTCAAAAACCAAGAATCAAATCAGCAAATTGTATCCTGAGAACATCATAGAGAAACCCTTCACAGGCATACTTAACACGACTTGCAGAGGTAAAGGCATAGACAAATAGTTATACAGTTCGCAGAGGGAGGGTGTAAACAACATTTATAGAAATGTGACTTTATACCTTTGTAGAGGCGGAAATTGTATGATTTTAACACAGTTTGGACGTTTTTAATATAGTTGCAGAGGCAAAATTATAAGGTTTTAATATGGGTAGCAAAGGTGAAAGGATATGTTTTCAATACAGTTTGCAGGGGTGAAAGGATAAAAGTTTAAATGGTTTCGGTTCATTCTATAAATCAAGTTACAATACATTTCACTGTATGATATATGCTTCCTTGCCAATCGTAATATGTGCCTTCTTCAACTGATGCATCCATTATAAAGGTGGAATGTTGGAATGAGTCAGAAGGTTCTATGATGAAAAATGTGTAAGAAGTTTTGAAATACGAAAACATAATTCCCCTCATTCATGGCAATGCCTCCAACCTCATCTTGTGCATTGTTGTCTAGACATTGCACGACTTCAAGAATTCAAACAAATTCTAAACATAAAATGCATTTACAGTCAATTTAGAGTGATGATTGCATAGAAATATGAATACTAAATCTATTGCTCATATTTATCAACTTCTAATGTACATTTAGCAAAGTTGTTAGTCTATGTAATACAGAAGCATTAGGCAAACATAATCATCTGTTCCATATACCTACATTGTTCTGGTGGTAAAAGAATACTACTTATAGTGTTCACATTGAACCTATTTATTCAGACTTATAATTTCAGACATATAAATTTAGTCAAAATTTTCAAACATATAATTTCAGGAATTGATCCAGACATATAAATTCAGTCCTAGAAATTTTTAGACATATAATTTTAGGAATCGATTCGAACATATAAATTCAGTCATAAAAATCAAGCAGGGTAGAGGGATGGGTTCCCTGTGCAACAAAACCAATTACAAACACAAATAATCACGCCATTATACTTGATTTCTGTGATAAATTCATAATACGAGGCGGTAAATCTATAGTAGAGAGGCGAAATAAAACACAGAGTAGAATCACAAAGGGGCGCATTAAGCACAAAGCTGAGCTAGCCCGGAAAACATTTAACTGCAGAGTCAACGGGGGAATAGGAATTATAACAGCGGTAGGAGCATACAATACAAAAGGCGCAAATACCATCATTCAAGCACGAGAAACCATTAGGTAGATGGCTAAAGGTTCGTCTTCACTTCACCATCCTTGCACAGAAAAGCAAGGCGTTGAGATCCATAGGTATTTTAACACTAAGGCGACGACTATAGATCAGGTTCCTATCCGACTGCTTAGGAGAGGATTGGTGATCTAGGGATGAAGGATAACGACCTCAAGGTCACAATCAACACACAGGGTGGTCACGACATGCTGGAAGACGAAGGTCACAAAAATCAATCAACCAATCATTCAGGTAGGCTATAAAAATTTCAGTCATGAAACTAGACAATCAGTTTACCTACTCAATACACATGCAGATCTAAATCATACATGCTACAACATTCTATCATTCAACCGAAAAAGGCATATCATTGCCTGTTCGCTTGCTCTGAGTGTTTTCTGTGCGCTTCGTGCCACTCCCGCTCACCGACTGTCGAGACTACACCGGTACCTCCCTGCAAATGCTAGGGGTACTCTTCTTCCCCTTTATCCCCCCAAGCCGCAAAGGGGCCACACACACTATCCAAAGGTTTCGTCTAGCTCCCAGCTTGCCTTGCAAGGCTGAGCTACGATTCGTCTCTGAGTTGGGTAACCCAACTCCCACAAGTAAATCAGTCGAGTTGATATTTCTACAGCGTAACGTTACACAAATAGAAGATGATCCCTTCCTCCTTCTCCTTCCTTCATTATATAGAATTTCCCACTTCCTCTCTTTCCTCAAATCTCATGTAATTAATGTTTTTTTAAAAATGAAATCCTAAAATTTCTTCTCTGTACAAGTGTCCCCCATCCCCTACATTCCTCCATAAATTAATTTCTTTAATTAAGTAATTATCTTTATTTCTCTCACCCACCTAGAGTTACTCCTAGAATCACTCCTAGGTGTCCCTAGATTCCCTTACAAGTTTTAAAGGCTTTCCCTATTATGAAATTGCTAATTCAGTTTCAAATTAGAAAGCTCTTAAATGTGGATTCCTTACTAAGTTGACTTCCCGCTTTTTCCCTTAAGTTCCCCTTTTTCCTTTTTATGTTACCTCCTTTCCCTAGTTTCCTATTTTATTTTATTTTTCCCTCTTTCCCCTTTTACTTAGAACTCAAAAAGGCAGGTGTGGAATATAACCCCTTTTCCCTTTTATCATTAATTTAGTATCTTTTAAATTATCTAATGATAAAATAATTAATTCCCTCTTTACTTTTTATATCCATAGATTTTATTTCTTATGAATAATTTAATTTCTTACTCCCTTCATGTTACAAAATTTTATGAAGGTCATAATTATTACTTAAGTGGTTTTTATTTTAAAATTTATTATTTTATTTTATTTTATCTATTTATTTTTATTTTTTATATTTTTTAATTATTATTATTTTTTTAAAGGTAGACAAAATTTTACCCCTAGCGAAATTTTAGACTTAGAACTTAGATTTTGTACCGAGAGACATTTAATTAGGGAAATTGTTTTAAAATTTCTTAACCTGTTATTTGTCTTAGGGCCATCTAGGTCCATCCCTCTATCATCATCAATGTGATCTGTCCTTTAGGACGCACTAGGTGCTCCAAGGGTGCCACTCGCCTCATCTGTTCCTTTGCGCGCGTGCCCTTCAAGATGCACTAGGTGCTCCAAGGGTGACACTCGCCTCTTGACTAATTGGTAGACATCAATAGCCCCTGGAGTCAACACTCTGCCAAGTGAACTTGTGGAAGATTAAGGGCTTCTAAGGAATAAGGCCCCTGCCTTATTGCGCGCCCCTTAGAATCATCGTGAGCGACTGTCGTAGTCTTCCCTCACGACATCGTGGGTCCTCTCGAACTATGTAATCGTTAACCTACAGTTCGAGCCACAGAGGGAGTGCTAGTAGGCTGTGGAAAGACTGTTGTCCACACATCTCCCTCAACCTCTTTGGTAGTCGTGTGTGGCCCCTTTACTCCATATGTGAGTCTGGTCGGCAAGCTATCGTCAGTTTGCATCATCAACAAATCATGTCAGAACATATCCACATCATATCATCTAATCAAATGTACTAATATCACAATAAAACAATCAAACCCCCAATAGCACACTCCCTGACTCAATCCAGAGTCCAAGGGGTTCCATCGATGCCTCTGCATCCTCAAGGTCCAAAACCCCACACATTTAGTAAAACCGAGTCAATAGCACATGTCTATGTCAATGTAGTAAAACAACATATCATCAACGCATAATGCCTCATAATCAAAATCAAGAGTTTTAATAGCATAATAATCCAGATCACTTGCGAGCAAGTGTCCTCAAAGAATAAGTTCGGTTAGTGCGCCAGAGAGGGATGTTACAAGTATCTGTAGTTCAAAAAAGTATAAATATAACTGAGGAGAAATCTCCCTATGAGACAAGTCTCACGAGGAATACATTTTTTTGGAATAATCTATTGGCTGGAAAAAGGGTTAAACTCATGCCGAATAGATGTTCTTTCTGGACTAATTAACGAGTGTGAAAGGAATCACTCGACGATATTTTCATATTTAGGAAATCTGAAAAGAGCTTAACTATGAATTCCGAGGGGGGGGTTTTTTCGCAAGTAATATCCAAGGCCCGAAAAAGAGTTAAACCAAAACCAAGGAGAATTTCTCTTTTTCAAAAATTTAGTCCCTCATGCCTGAAAAAGGGTTAAAATTATGTCTGAGAGTACTCTTCTAGTGAACCGAAGTCCATATAGCATACCCTAATTTGTAAAATTATCCATCTGAACCGAAAAAAGGTTAAACTACCATCGAATAGATGTGCCCTCAAATTTGATTTTGGCGAGCGTGAAGGGAAACAAGATCGCTCAACAATATTTTCAATTTTTGAGAGTCTGAAAAGGGATCAAATAAGACTCTAGGGGGGCTTCCTTTCTCATGTAATCCAGATGATATCAAAAAGAATAAATACAGTCTCATTGGATGTTGTTATCAAAATTTAAGCGAGCTTGAAAGACAACAAATCATTCTCATTAGGGAGTCTCATGGGTAAGGCCAAGAATGATGATTAAAAAGAAGAATTAGGCTTCAATATGTAATCATGGTGGGAATAAAAATGACTCCCAATCCTATAATCAAAACTCACAGTATGGATTCCAAAATGAATCAAAGGATCTACCTAGGGAATCCATGTAGAGGTAGGCTCTACCACCTAATTATGACACTTCTAAATAAATAAATAAGGTTCTATGTTGAACTTTGGTGGGATCGATTATATGCCAAAGTGGAAAAGTCAACATTATGCAGGAAGCCAGGAGTGAAAACCTAACCTATATGCAAAAGTTTGAAAAAACAAATTTTTCCATAGGATGATATAAATGTAACCCATCTCATGAAAATTAGCAAACCAAAAGGACAAGTCCAACATAATGACCCAAAGATAACTCAAAAGATAAATCAAGTAGCTTCCAACTCAAGAAAATAAAAAAGGGGGGCCAAATTAGGGGGGAAATATCCAAAAAGGTCTATAAATAGAGGTGGACAACTCATTTTTACCATTGCAGTTTGGAAAATAGTAAAAAGATCAAAAACCCAGTTCGTCAAAATTGTGAATTCGAGGAGCTATAGTGGATGGAAAATTTTCACACTTGGACCAAGTAAGTACAAATCACCCCATATTTCATTTTAGTTCACTTATTTTCATTCAATGTTTTGTTTGGGAGGCACATGCCCTTGTAAAAGGGTCGCATCTACGTGTACATGGCATGTCCACGGACAACCTGCATATGTACTCGGGTAGAGTAATCAACATCCCAAGTACATACATGATTTTTCAAACTACATCCCGTGTACACCTCCTTTTGTATTGAGAAAATGAAACACAAGTATTAAACCCTCTCCAACTTTTTTCTGTGATAGGATGTATGTTCACTTAAGAGAGAGGGAACATGAGGAGCTGGATGTTTTGTTTGAGGAGGACCCTATGGCCATTGCTAGGCTAAAATATTTTGTCTTATGGAATTTTTTCGAGTGTCTATTCATGAGGGAAAATCCGAGGTTTCTCAATGCTCTAGTGGAGTATTGGAATCCTAATGCAGAGGATTTCATGTTGGAGGGTCAATCATTGAACTCAACCACAAAGGACATATACTTCCTGACCGACCTCTCTAGGAGAGGGGAACCGGTCAACTTGAGGACCTTTCCTTCAGGTCCATATAACATAGAGGACTGCATCAAGATTTATTGTGAGGCTAGTACCCAGAAAGTAGGTTCTCAGGTACCGATTCATAATATTACTAGCCTCTCCCTTCTCATTAATTTTTTCATGATCAGGAGGATCACGGGATCCACAACACTCCATCAGGCCTCTAGTGCACAGATGCACTGTGCACTCCAGTGTTTAGAGGCTACTATTTTTTACTGGAGTACTACCATGCTAGTATGAATTAAGAGACAACTTAGAGACTATCGTTGATGTACAAAAAATAACTTCAAGTTTCTTGCTATTTTATGCTCCTTTTTATTCAAGAAGGGTGCCCAGTCTCACCTCGAGAGAGACAGTACGAGGGCATATTTTCTACTTCCCAACATTGTGCAGGTGGGAAGTTTTGTTATCTAGACAGGGAGGAGGAAGGAACTAGGAGGCCTTCGACGATAAATTATTTGACTGATGGGCCCATTAAATTCCAGTGATAGAGGACTATCCCTATGGAGGGATAAGTTTCCTTAGATATCCTAACATACATGTGCCCCCTGGCGAGGAGTGCGGAGAGATATGTAACATATTTCTTTTAAAGTTATTAATTTTTTTATTTTTTATATATATATCATTTTTATATGTGTGTTAGAGTACTAACTTAAAGATCTATTATATACATATTTGGGACCAGTTCAACCAAAAGACTTCACCAGGACCAAGTGTCATCCTTGACCAGAGGTAGGAACAACAACAACATGAGGGACCCCAACTAGAGATGTTGATAGAGTCCTACGACGAGTAGAGACGAACCTCACTACTCTCACTCGTGCAGTTCCCATGGACAATATCAAGTATCTTCCCTCGGCTATGTAGCCACATGTAGTAGGGGTTCCTCGAACCTGGGTCCAATTATTCTGATGTCTTGCGAACGTCGTTTTCTATTATGGAAGGGACAATAGTCCTAGACCTTAGATAGAATTGGGCTACTTACATATATATACATGTTTTTTGTCTTATGTATGACACTTTTTACAAATGTATTTACATGTGTATGTGTGTGTTTTACTTTTACATGTGAGCAACATGACAATCTAAAAATTGATTAGCTAGAGTATCAGTTAAATGATTAAATCTCCTAAGAACATGAATATAAGTAATATAATCAAAATATCATTCTAAGAGATATACCCTAAGGAATCATCAGTGAAGAGTGGGATCATAAACGCGGTAAACCACATTTAAATGGGGCATGACCAATTGAGAATCTAAGTAAAATTAGAGGAGAGAAATACCATGTGACAAGGAATCACATAGTAATTCTATCATTTCATTGTACTCGACAACATTATTGGTTTCTTCACCTAGACAAATACCTCAGGAATATAGCAACTAACCACCAGGTGTAAAAATCACCCAGGCTACGGAAGAAAGCCTCTTTTTGTGTCGACTAGCATCGTCTACGAACCCAACATAAACGTTTGATTGATTTGACATATTCCACAGTGAAAATATAACATGATAACTACATGTCCACGAAATAAAAAGACAAACATGTATATAAAAAAATATACATCTATACAAGAATCCACACCCGAGTGACCGACCTAAGTGTAATAGTTCTTAAGGTAGAGCCCATTTCTAGGCTCTTCTAAGGAATTCCCCTTGTAATAAACCAGATGAAAAGCACCCTTCTCTAAGACCTCTTTCACAATGAAATCTCCGAACCACATGAGTTTGAAGTTGCCTGCCCCCAGGGGATCTTTGTTTTGGTCATAGACTAGGAGAAGATCAACTTCAGAGAAAATATGAGGGTGAATGGACCGATCATATTGACACTTGACTCATTGCTTATGAGCCTCATTAGCCAAGGCTACATCGTGACATTGCTCATCGATTTGCTCAAGATATATAAGACGTTCTTCAAAAGCTGCAGTTTCGGGTAGTAATTACACTACAAGCTTTAGAGAAGGGATTTGACACTCAATGGGAAATACTACCTCCATCCCGTATATGAGTTGAAAAGGTTAAAAAATAGTAGCAGTCTTTACAAAAGTTTGATAATCCCACAACGCCGAATATAACATCGAATGCCAATTTGAACAAAGGGTTATGAACAAATCGTGGAGAATCTACTAAATAAATATAGTAATTTTCGATGGATAGAGGAATGCCAGCAGAGCTTCGACACACTAAAGAAGAAAATGGTCATTGCGCCTATCTTGGTTTTTCCAGACTGGACTAAGGAGTTCAATGTTCATGTTGATGCTTCATCCATTGCATTAGGAGTAGTCTTAGCACATCTAGGAGAAAGAGAGATTGACCACCTATAGCCTTTGCAAGAAAGAAGCTTTCTACATATGAAAGGAATTATACAACCACTGAAAGAGAAGGCTTAGCCATGGTGTATGCACTGAAAAAGTTTAGAAACTACTTGCTAGGAGGACATTTTAAGATGTTCACTGATCATTCTGCATTAAATTACTTAGTCAAGAAGTCAATGTTGGCGGGAAGAATATGAAGATGGCTACTACTATTTCAGGAGTATGACTTTGAGGTCGTGGTCAAGCCAAGAAGAATGAATAAAGGATCTGACCACTTATCCAGGTTAGAACATGGAGAGGAAACTACTCATTTGGATGATACACTACCTAATGCATAGTTGTTGGCTATCATGAAATTCGATGATCACTTCACCAAGGTAGTCCAGTTCATGTACATAGGAATGGCACCTCGTGAGTTTACAGTCATTCAGAAGAAACAATTGGTAGTTCACGCTGCAGATTTTTAACTTATAGCTGGACAATTATACAAGATGGGACCAGATGAGATCTTGAGGAGATGCTTTATGAAGACATAAATACCATTTATTCTTGAAGAAGCACATGAAGGAATTGTAGGAGGAAATTATGTATGGAAAGGAACAGTGTAGAAGGTTCTCAGAGTTGGCCTTCGATGGCCTACTCACTAATACATTTGGGTCGAATTCCGATGGTGCATTCGACACAATTGCCACTTTCTATTGTCGGAAGACCGAAAAAGCGTGGGCCCCCTCAAACGTCATTTCACAGTACGTCATTTTTTCGATGACCTAGTTTTCGTCTGTATTGCGACGTTATATGATGCCACGTGTCATCATAAATTGGATTGTCCAACCCCATATTGACTTCGTAAGACCGACGTCTAGGTCGTGGCAATACCGACGTTGTAAATGTGGAAAAAGGGACGTTTCAAACATGGCAATACCGACGTTGTAAACGTGGCAAAAGGGATGTTTAAAACGTGGCAATACCGACGTTGTAAAATTTGCAAGAGAGATGTTTCAAACATGGCAAGAGAGACATTTAAAAGGTGTCAAAAGAGATGTTCTTAAGGTGGCAAGAGAGACGTTTTAAAGGTGGTGAGAACGATGTTTCAGAGGTGGAAAGACTGACGGGACAAGGTATTAGATCCAACATGGTTGCTATGGGAGAGACACTCTTGGACGTGGCAAGAATGATATCCATCATGTGACAAGAGCAATAGCTTGGAGTTACTAGCTCCGACGTGGTTTCTATGGGAGAAAAAATCTTGGAGGTGGAAAGAGAGACATCTTTAATGTGGCAATAGCGACGAGAAGAGAGTGAAAGACATTGCAATTTCCACCTTTGTGTAGGTATTTAAAAAAAAACAGAATATCAATATCAATACCTAATAGTCATTCCAAGCCTAAAGGAGGAGTAAGTCATATAGGTGTCAGCTAGTGACCCACTTAATAGTTTCCTTAGGCTTTCCCTTGCACTAAAGGTTGGGTTTTTTCTTTCGAGAGTGTCTAAGAGATAAAAAGACCCAATATGGTGAATGAACTGACATTAAGTTCATACATGTCTAATAGATCCTTCAAAATTTTACCCAATGAAACATGTTGTCACAGCTTCTATCCTAATGAGATTACTCTTGGTATCATCTCCACAAGCATGAAGACCTAAAATATGAGGTATGCAAAATTTGTGCATGGAAAATCACTTTAAAAATGAACTTGTGTCTAACTACATGTTCATCTCCTCTTCTTTAAATGACGTCCATAGCAGAACCATAAAAAATTAATCAAACCTACCAACTAATAATATCATAACCATTATGGCATTTCAATGTCGAACATAGACAAGTTATCACATATCAAGAGAACATCAGTTTCCCCGAAAAGCACTTCCAAAGTTTCTCCTTGAGGTTAAAAATTCTCAATGTTTAAGAACAAGAGTAATGATGAAACTGGACCAAACCATGTTCCAATGCCAAGCACTATATGCTCTATATAGGCCTTTATTTTGTGTATGCCAAGGGGTTTGACATAACACTCATGGAGTACATGAACCACTTTCTTCAGATGAAGAAAAGATTTTATATCGCCTACAGTGCCGAGGATATATAAAACTTAACTAAAATGAAAACCTTTGAGCTTTGTACGTGATTAAGAGCTCCTTAATTTTGAGCCTCGGAGGTAACCAAAGCAATATGTAAGATATTAACATGAACCTCCAAAATTGTGAAGCAGAAGGTTAAAAGTCCAAACTAAACTACACAGTAAATAAATAGTAATATGGAAGTTGATATTTGTACGATGCTTATGTTATGAACTTGCTGACTTGTTGAACAAACTTTAGTTCAAGCCTTCAAGCATGCCAGAGATACTCAAATTAGCATGAATGGGCAAGTTACCAACATAAACTAAATTTGTTAATTTCAGGGAAGATTTCAGGGAACGTACTCTGATACAATGTTAATTTTAGATCATGGTAACCAAATTTTTCATTCGAAATTAACCTAAATAGTACTAGATAGCTAAAAACAGAAAACCTCCAAAAAAAGAGCAACTTCTGAATAAGGTAATCTACAAACACATACTGCCGGAAATACGAACAACGCAAACAAAAAACTCAATGCTCAACACAACATACATCTTCTATTGAAAACTGAAAGAAGAATTACATCACTATAGCTCAAAACACAAATAAGCTACCCAACATAATGGTCTACCCAACATCTCCTATATAGACTAGGAGAAACTAGGATTACAATCAATGCTCTCCATGCTTGTGGAGGAGGCCCCACACATCCTTGGGGACATCTCCCTCAGGGACATTCTAGAGGAAATGAAATATCTAGCATAAATGCATGATGTGCTCACCATTTCAAGGTAAGAGTTGATGTGTCAAGGATGCCTTGAAAAAATGTACCAGAACCATAACCAAACGACAATTTCATGATTACTCACATTCTATCTTATGTTTCTCTGATTTCTATATGATGAATGGATTATACTTTAAACGTCATATGTTTATGTCGTGAATATTGTTAAGTATGCTTTAGAAGTCATGTCCTTGAGTTATGTATTTATTTCACACAATAATGAAAATATGCCATGAGACTCTGCTTTCTCGAGCATACCATGTTTCCATAAGAAAACAGTAACTCCAGAAAATTGTGAGAGGGGAGAATAATATAGATGTTAAAGGAAGTTTGAAAAAACTCCACATATGTAGTTTTGCATCGTCCCCAAGGAAAATAATATCATGCAAAAAAGATATCTGAAGGTGATAACCTA
>ML789082.1:536301-546331 GCA_009831015.1 Picea engelmannii | reverse complement strand
GAGGCTCGGAAGCTTAGGGTTGTACATTTGGATTTTTAATATTTTATATAGAGGCTATTTGTGTGAACTTTAGATATGCATCTTTGAGTTTTTAAACATCCAGAGATATACCAAAAACTTAGGCTTAGATGAATTTGTACTAATGTCCATATTCAACATACCCAATGATCCATTAGACGCTCACAAAAAAATAAAATAGTTGATAGATCAACCCAACCCAACAAGTTGTTTGGAAATTTCAATATATTGGTAGAATCATCTCCCCAACTTCACACCCGACCACCCCAGCGAGTAAAGAGTAGAACACGCTGACAATAAGCTTCATATCCTTTTGTAGGACCTATTCTCTACTTGGAAATGAAATGGGTCCATGGGAATTTCAAATCATTAATTTCCATGGACCAACGGCTGCATAAAAGATTGTTGTTCCACATGGAATTATCGCATTATCAACTATGTTACTCCTCTATACTACCCAACATAGCACTATCCATCTTGTTACTCTCAAAGTTCTCTGCCATTGCAAAAAAGGATTCCATGCTTAAGATTGGATAAAGTTAGTCCAGAGATATAAGACCTCAAATGCAACACCATGTTGCATAATCATTACAAAATTCTTGAGATCTCATCAAAATTATCTGATCAGTAGAGTAGTAATAAAAACTCCAATCCTCTGAATCTAGTTCCAGGATTGATATTTTAAAACGAGATCCCCATGATTAAGAAGTATTGTACATAGAAAATTACTCCATTTGTGCTTATGCCAATATTTACGTGTGATTAAGGATTTTAATCAAACTTACCAACATATTCAAAGCCTTCTAGTCTGGAGTTGGTTTCAGCAGCTACCTCAGAGTCCTCATCCAACACCAGAACCCTGAGGCCTTTAGGAAAATCATTCCACTCTGCAACACTTACCATGCTTACTTAAACATGAAAATTAAACCAGATGGATGCCGATAAACATGTAAATATCGTTCATTTTCATCATCACAGTCATTTGATGAGCACAGAGAGGCGATCTAGTGGTCTGTCGTGGCCAACTGACATCCCACAAAAATGGTCTCAGTTGCAGACAAAATCCTCTCCAATTAACAAACAAAAAAGAATACAACATTTAAATAACAAGGCTCGAGCATACCGTCCATATTTGTTTGTCCATTGAAGATCATAGGGCATACAACATTTAAAGAATAGGGCTCGAGCATACTGTCCATATTTGTTTGTTCATCGAAGATCAGAGGGCTTCACATTATAAAAGACAGGAATAACAATAGCCACATTTAAAGAACAAGTCTCGAGCATACCATCCATATTTGTTTGTCCATCGAAGATCATAGGGCATACAACATTTAAAGAACAGGGCTCGAGCATACTGTTCATCTTTGTTTGTCCATCGAAGATCAGAGGGCTTCACATGATAAAAGACAGGAATAACAATAGCCAGAGACTTCAAGAAGCTATGTATGGAATCGACACGCATCATGTCCTACAAGCTATCTTTCATCGACTGCAGTGACAACCATCGACTGCCAAATGACAGCAGAAAGATATGACAAGAGATCTGATCTGTAGTGACATGTCAAGACGACACCTATTTGGCTCGAAAATTGATGTAGCAGTGAGATGAGACTGTATGTTCGCATTTATGAACAACCGTCAGCTCGGCAATAAGAGGTTCGTTTGAATAGCCAATGACACCTTGCCAAACAGGATTTTAAATAATTGAAATAAATAAATAAAATCTATTGCTAAAGTGTGACATTTGAAAAGCATATAAATTTTTGGTCAATTCATAGATTAATATATAGTCAATGGCGAACTAATCACTATATACTAGCCTATCGATAGGTATAATAAGACGAATATGTTTATTTAAAGGTATATGGAAATTTTTCATAATTATTATATTCAATACAAAGATTAATTAATTGTTATCTAATTTATAAGAAATGTTTCCTATAATTACTAAATTAGTATATTTAATTATTGTATTCAATACAATGATATAGTATTGTATTCAATACAATGATATAGTATTGTGTTAAAGGTTACATTATTATAATAATATAAAAATTGGTATACTGTTATATATACCTACTTCAAAGTTCAAAGTTAAAGTAATTATGAAACACTTAAAACTAGTAATAATGTATTACTTGTGTATAGATTAAAAGAAAAATAGAATTTAGAATGGCTACTAAATGTCTTTAAAAGTTAAAGTTAAAGTAAAATTGGACAAATCAATATAGAGTTTAGAGTTTTTTTACATTTGAGAAAAATGAAAATTACTTACTTTTAAAACTATGTAGAATTGATTAAGGGATCTACAAAGGTATACATACCCTACCCCCTAGTGGATTTGAACTTGTGATCTCCTAAGAGGAAACACATGTTCTTAACCATTAGGCAAGAAACCTTATATATGTGTGTGTGTGTGTGTGATATAAAAATGAGTACAAACAACACATCTTGTGGCCAGAAACCTAAGAAACCAAGACCACGAGAGTGATAGCAGATCATTGTGTTCATCATATCACAAACAATAATGAATTCCATAAAAGCTAAAAGTTGAAATAGATACCTTTCTACTCTATTCTCAATAGAAAAACAATCATAACAACATTGATGAAGAGGGGAGCTAATGCTTCCTCTTTGTAAAGACCCATATGACCATGAGAAACTATGTCATGAGTCCATCCCCTTGCTTCAACATTCCTCCATTTTCATTCTACTGCACAAAATCCTCCTCTGCCAAGATAGGATTGGAGGGAGAGCCTCCATACACTTGGAAAGGATTAGTATTATCCATGGGAGAACAATGCAATTCTGTCAAAGTAGCCACTAAAATTTCAATGTCGAAAATTTACCCACAGAGAGTGTTAAACTTTTGATTCATGACATGTAGTTTATCTCATATGACAATCTATAGGCTTCTCTTCTCCTCAACAATTTGTGTAATGAATGCCTTAATGAGCCAATACAGTTCCATACACTTAGAAATCATAGTTTCCTTGGTTCACGAATAACCGAGATCATGCATCCAATCCTTGAACTCAACCTCTAGTCGCTCCTTAGGGATTTGTTGTCTTTACCATTTGATTTTCTTCTCCATATACTCAATATCCCTTTTTTGGTCCTTGGAGAACTAGAGTTGGAATTCTGAGGCTTCCCTTCATGCGTCTTGTTGAGCTCGGGTAAGGCATCATGGAGTCTTGCTAGGAGGGATAGGTTTAGGAGCTAAGGGTGTACCCTTGCAGGAGTTTCTTTTACCATAAACAAAACATGTGGCCTAACTGACAACCTTCATGGTAGAGAGTATATTTTAATGAAGGAACACCACCCAAACACCCATGGTAGAGATTATATGGTAGAGATGAAGCAAAAGAACACCACCTACCATAGAGGGAGAGGATAAGGCCACCCCGCAATTATAAAAGAAGAAAGAGCCCACATTGACTAAGAGAGAACAAACACTTTTCCTCCATTGACCCAACCAACCACCATAGAGAAAAGAATACTATTGACCAAAACAAAGGTACCCTTGGACTTAGGACAGGCCAGCAGGTGTGGGAAATAGGTAAGATGGTGCCCATGACCAAGAGAAAAAACAACGTTGGAAAAGGGCCTTTGCTGTGCAATGAGAGCGGGAAAACCAAACTTTGGGAAACTAAAGAAGACAAGATTCCTTTCTAGAGATCACCTTCATCACCCAACAAACCCAAGAAATTCGCTAAAACCAATCAAAATGCTAAAGAACATGAAAACAAACCAAAGCCTAAACCAACAAAGCATGAAGAAAATTACCAACTAGGAGTTGTCAAATAAACCCCATGTTACATGAGTCAAACTCTAAATTCCCAATTCTAGAACAAGTCAAGGCTACAACCCCTACAAACTAGTTCACTTGGCCAACACCCACATTAGATTTTTTTTTTCGATGAATACACATCCAAGAAACCCTCAAGGTACTTCCCCTCATTTTGAGGATTGTATGGGAGGTAAATTAGCTAGTTGCATTTTTGGAAATCTAACGTGGTGGGGACATCAAGTGAGGCCCAATATACATACAGAAAACTATCCCGAGGACTTGACCTCATGACCTCCTGCTTGTATTCATAGCTCTCAACCACTCACGATAACCCACCAGGATAACACCCACATTAGCTATATAATCATCATGACCAATGCATTCCATGATTGAAAAACCAACCATAAATCATCCTTCATCATTCACTTAACCACCATCTAGAAATCCTATCCCATCCATAAAACCATAATACCTTCACACTACAAGATTAGGAAATTCCATATATCATAGCTTCTCCCTGCCACGTTGGAGAGGCCCTTTCTCTCACAATGTAATTTTCCTTCATGCTTATCCTCAATGACTCCAAAAGACTTAAACAATACTTTTCACACCATGTATTCTATGAGAGATATCAAGGCTCATCAAAGGGCATCATATCCCTTTCTCCTTGTAAGCATAACCCAATTATTTGTGGGTTTTGAGTACCTAGTATTGCCAAAAGCACAATATTTCCACTTGGAATCACACCCTTTGCTTAAAGAACTTTGAGACCCTAACATAGAGCTTCCATTGGAAGAAGATTTATCAACCTCTAAATGATTTGTTGAATAATCTCTCAACTTCTCCTTAGACTCCATGCTTGTGCGTGCATACACACAGTTTACGAATAAATAGGTAGTTTGTTAGTCTTGGTATGCATTGAAGAAAAAATGTTATTGTTAAAAAGGATTGTAGTTTACGAATACATTGCAACCATTATAGCAAGTATGTAATATTTGCTCAAATAAAACTAGGCAGGAAAACTAATCGGTGAAGTGAAATCCAGAGCACCTGAAGCCATAATCATATAAAATAAAGTATGTTGAGAGTGGGATTTGAACCCACGCCCTTTCGGACCAGAACCTTAATTTGGCACTTAATACAGAGAAGTATCATTTAGAGAAGAATACAAAGAAGTATCAACTTACCATTATCTTCGCGAGCTCCCTCTCCTGGTCGGTGCCCTCAGTCTCTCCCTCTCCTGGCCGGTGCCCTCCGTGAGCTCCCTCTACCGGCTAGTGCCCTCGGTCTCTCCCTCTCCTAGTCAGTGCCCTCCGCGAGCTCCCTCTACTGGTCGGTGCCCCCAGTCTCTCTCTCTCCCAGTGCCCTCCACAAGCTCTCTCTAACCTTGCAGCTAGTGAACTCTCTCCTTGTTCCCTCCGCAAGCTATCTCCTTGGGCACGAGTCTCCTTGAAAGGGTGTGAGTAGTTTTTTGGGCGCGATCATAAAACATTTTTGGAGCCATGGATAGAGATGACGTGGTTTATTCATTCTTTGAACATAGATCATAATCCAAATCAATCCTCAATGGAACATAATCACTACGTACGGTGTGGCAATGAAATGATTGTGGATGGTGGATTTCTTGTCCAATGAGTGAAAGATCGATTGAAGGGCCTCGATGTCCCAAAAACCCTCTTTTAATCCGATTTCTAGAATAACCTTTGTGAGATAATTTGAAGACTAGTGTTAGGGATTCTTCAAGTGAAAAGGTTTGGGATGCTCTGAAGGTAGCCAATGGGATGGATTGAATTGGTTTTTGTGCAGCTAAAGAGACCAACGAGGACTTCATTTTAGCTCAAAGGTTCAAAGAGGGTCTTTGATCCCCTTTCTTGTTTTAGCATGGAGGTTGTGTATCCCATGCTCTGTTAGAATATGAGTTGGTAGGAGGGGATAATAGAGTCTCTGAGGTTAACAACAAGGGTAAACAAAGACCAACGGGGAGGATAATCCCTATAGGAAGAGGAGGAGGAAGAAATCTCTCATCAAACTATTGAAAGAAAGGATAAAACTAGTCTTAGGTGAAGATGTGTTCATCAACCGAGTAATCTTATACTAGGGAACAAGATTAATTGGGAAGTTTCATGGGAGGATTATATTAGAGAAAATGCATTTCAAATGGGTTTGTAAAGTATGGAAGAAACAACTAGGTTACCTCCACATTTTCCATATCCTTCTTATGGGATGGATAACAATTATTTTTAGAGATGGAAGGGATATACAAGTGATTAGTAAAGGGAAGTGGTACTATAACAATTACATCTCATCCTTAAAACAATGACATCCTTATTTTGACCCATTAAAGGGGTTTGCTAAAATAGTGCTATTTTAATTCAAACTACCCTACCTACCCTTGGAAGTGTGGTGAGATAGAAGTCTAAGGAAATTGTCAATAGACTAGGAATGTTTCTTAACATAGAGGAGAAGACCCTCAGAAAGGAGGTGACAATAATGGACAAGCTCCATGTTGAATTGAATCTGGGTGTTGGACTCCCAAATGCAATGGACATTGAGATAAGGAGAAGATCCCATAACAAAAAATTAGACTATTTGAAATTCCCCTTTAGGTGTTACATATGAAAAATATATGGGCCTCTAAAAAGAGCGTGTCTAAAAGAGAATGAATTAGAAGACAAAGACAGAGATGAGATAAGAATCCAAATGAAAATACCATCTTCAAACGAGGTTTTGATAACATCTTGCTAAGGTGAGACTGGATAAGTGATTCATTCATAAAGCACTCTAGATTTGGAAAGCAAATATAGAATTGACTCAAGGGTGATTCAATGGGTGTGGTAGAGGCTTGTTGGCCTTCACTTGCTTTGGGATTTTTGTGCAAGAAATAAGAATGATGGGAATTGTGATATTTGGATAGCTTTGATGATTTCAAATGGACCCTCAACTTTAGCTAAAGAACAAGTGGGAAAAAACTGGACCCTCTTCTTCTCTCCCCATTTATCCAAGAAAATATGATAGAAATAAATAGATGTCTAGCTATATAGATAAAAAACTGGTTGGAATCCTTTGTAGCAATGCTTAGCTGGATAGAGCTCTAGATAGGGTGTTGTATGGAGCAGGGTTGATGCGTGGCTATCTATTGGAAAACCATGTGGGGTTGGTAGATGCCTATTACCAGCTCACAGGTCCCCCAATGCTTCTTTATATGACCTTGAAATAAGGTGTGGTTGCTCTGTTTTCTTAAACTCAATGTTTTCACTTGTAAACATAGGCTTTGATAATTATTTGAGGTGACAATTTTGTTTTAAATTAAAACTAGATTTTATGGTGAAATAAATAGAATTGTACTGAGCATAGGCTTTGATAATTATTTGAGGTGACCATTTTGTTGTAAATTAAAATTAGATTTTATGAGGAAATCAATAGTTTTCTACTATTATAAACTTTAAATTTAGATCGATAGATAGACAGATAGCTAGTAAATATCTGTTAGTAACCCGTGGATTCCAGGGGTTCCCCGTGTGACCTTGATACTCATTTTCTGCTCTTCCTATGAACGTGGATGGGTAGATTAGTGGGATCGATTGAGTTATTTGTTCATCAGTTGTGTTGTTGTAACTGTTTTCATTTCCATAGACTGTATTTTAGATTCTATTGAAGAGCAATATGTATATATATGTAAATGTTACACCTTTGACATGATTACTTTAAGCCCAGTTTAGTGTTTCTTATTTCAATGATAAGTATTGTTGTTTATATCTAATTATTGTCATATTATGAGGTTGATGTTGATGACTATTGAATATTGAACTAGCCAAGAGAGTGAACCCCTGATCTACCAGAGAGTGAACGTCACACACTAATTCCAATGTGAACGTTACATACTAATTCTGCTCATTGATGGTATCTCTTCTTCCACACTAATATCTCTTCCCCTGAAGCACTTCAATCCTTGACTACTTACTCATCATTTTTGGCTCCACATCTGATCGTTGTTCATGCATAAGTACTTCATCCTTTTTCTATTGTTACATCTATGTCCATTTTAGGTTTAATACACCCCTTTAATACACCATGATTTAATACACCCCTTTAATACACCATGATTTAATTAACCCCTTTAATACACCATGACCCTTAATCCCACTAATTGTACTAGCCCTAAACCCGTAACCCACTAACTATTTAATGATTAATCCACTAACCCCACTAACCCTTGATTCCCAATCCCATGACCCTAGTAACCCACTAGTCATATTTGACCATCGTTAACTATATTGACCATGGACGTTGATGCATGACCCCATGAACCTCCCAACTATTCAATCCCACTGAATCCATCTCATAACCCCTTGACCCACTAACTTCATAGAAACATACCCACTAATCCATTAACTATGTAACTTACTAATCCCTTAACCCATGACCCTCCTATTACATTCACTCTAGTAACCAACTAACCCTTCACCCTTATTGACGATATTGATCTCCATTGACCATTGTTGACCATGATTGAGCATAATTCATCATGTTTGACTATAGTTGACCATAGTTAACATGGTTGACTCATATTGACCATCTTAATAACCTACACTTGTTCTAAACCTGCAACTAGCACACTAGTTTCCATTAAGGCTTAAGGAGGCTTTTCTCATGATACCATTTTACTACTCACTTGGCATCAAACCTCTCAAGTACTCAATTCTTCGACACTGAAGATTTTATAGCACTTTACATATAACCAAGGTTATCAAACTCACAGGAGGGTGATGGTGCTCTTTTGGGTGATTTTGTGATAAGATTTTTTTGGTATGGAGATGACCTTATTTTGATTGCTAAATCCGCTCTTGGGTTGCAATAACACTTAATTTCCCTTGAGAAATTTTGTAGTACAGACGGTATACTAGAAAAACTAAAGACAAGCTTGCAAACAATATTCACAAAAGCATTGAAGGATAAGATTCAGAAGCTTAGGGAAATTCTTGATCTAAAAGAAAAAAATGTCATAAAGAGTGTTGGGCATTGTTAAAGGATATAATTCCCAGTTTTAGTCGGGTGCGCTTGGTAGGGTTAAGATGGGCTATGACATGTCTATTAGAGGGGTGAAAATTTTTGGCTAGAGAAAAATTAATTTTGTGCTATAAATGTGTTCCTATGCAACACAAAATTAAGAGAGTTGAATGTGAAAATTCTGCCCTGATAGAATAACCAACAAGTGTGAAAAGTATCTCTTGTCATGCCTAGATGGAATAAACAGTGTTGAAATGAATCTCAAGGATGTGTTTTTAATACTTTAATAAGAGTTGAAACTAGCATTCTCCGGTTTCAAGTTCATCTTTAAAATCGAGACAACTCTATCCACCACTCCAAACATAATCAACAATAGATAACACAACAATTTATTGTTTACATCAGACCTTACAAGTTACAACTGACATTACACTGATTTTATATAGTACACAATCTAGACCACCTCTAGTGTGCATAATATCTTTGTGAGATGGAGTCAACTAAGAGAGAATTATATAAAATATGAAACTTTGACACCGCCTTTGCCTGCAAAATTCACTTGTCATTCTCCAGCCACCATAAGATTCCTCATTTGGCATGGTTATGTTATTTATATATGTTCATCACAAGTGGTGCTTGTACACTTCAAAATAGACTTATGAACGAGAGACTTAGTAAAATACAGATGACGGTATGTGTATGGAAACAATAAGCATAACTTAATACTCAAACACTGGAATAGTACACACTAAAAGAAGTGTAGGCTACATTATAAGGCTTCAATTTTTATTTTTAAATTAATGACTAAAAAGCATGACAAGAACATAAGCTTGAAAACTAACCATCATTTGATGAAATAATAGTGATAATCCATGCCCAGAAATATCATCAACAAAAGCAATGTAATGAATAACAGAGGCCCAACAATTACTTTTCATTGTTCAATGATAAGGTTTGGCATTAATTTCATCTATAACCTATGAGTTGTTATTACTTTGTTAAAATTTAAGGAAAAGAAGAAAATCTCTTTGTCCAAAGATTCAAGAATGATATTCTGTCTCTAAATTCGTATACCTGTTGTAACTAGCCTCAAACCTTACGTAAATGGCATGATATGGTTGCTTCTTCATAACTCTAAAGGGAAAAAATGTACCCAAATACCTCTACATTACCATATCAGTACCATATATTCCCACCTTCCATCTTAATACC
>ML789082.1:472933-495203 GCA_009831015.1 Picea engelmannii | reverse complement strand
CATGTTTTAAGACCATCCTTAACTTGCTTTTGCATTTGGGCCATTGGAGAGGTAAACCATATAGTCAATAAACACATAATTGATTTACATTTAGGGATGTTTGACTACCATATTTTATTATGCTTTACTTGGGTTGAACATGACTGGTTATGGTTAACCATTGTTAACTATGCTAGACTATTGATGATGATGATGATATTTGACCATTACAAACCATGGTTGGATATGATTAAGCATGGTTGGACATAGTTGACCATGTTTGACTCTTGTTGATCATGTTTAACTATGGTTAATTAAGTAAGAGGTCTTGAGTTCAAGTCTTTTTTTTGTTACTTGTTTTTTTAAATTTCATGCATCCATTGTAATGTGTATTTCACTTCAAGTATAAAAGTGAATCACTATAAGTAGTTTTAATATTTTATTTTCAAGTTATTTAGTTTGCATGCAACTTTCTTTTATAAAATAACTTCATTGTAAAAGTGATCCCCGCTTATTTTTATAAAAGTGTTTTACTTCATAAAGAAAATTATTTGTGAAAGTGAGGTAATTTGGAGGGGTATCACCACATGGAAGAACTTCTACTTGCCACATGTCTCTTTGGTTACTATTTATGTTTTTCTTAAGGGCATAACTTTCACATCTGAAGTCTGTTTTCAATGTCATTTTTCTTAAAACCACCTATTTTTTTGAGATCTTTCCATCTAGGTCATCAACTTTAGTTTTTAAATCCATATTATCTGCATATTTAATATGGATTATTCCACTGATGTTTTTCTTACCAGCACCAACTACCTCTAATGGAAATCTAATATGGATGATTTATTAAGAAGTAAAGGCTTGTACATGATTACCTTGGGAAAGGAAAAATAACTCACAGGTGATAAAAAGAAAGTCAAATGAGATAATAAGAATGATTGGAATGTGCATCTCTCCTCATTTAAGGTTCCAGCTTCAAGAAATTGATGACCTCGATGAAGCTTGGGAAAATCTTGAATTTGTGTTAACACAATATTATTCGAGCACATTAGTTAGAAAATCAGATATTGACTTTAAATCCAAATGATTTTTCTTTCATTGAAGACTATCTACACAAGTTCAAAATACTTAGAATTTTATGTGAAGAAATTAACATAAAGCTGGAGGAAGAGTGTTGCATCTATATTATTCTTTCTAAGCTAGGTAGTGCATATTCTGTGTTTGTATCTACCATTTTTTCCATGAGAGAGGCTCTAGGGAAAGATTATCAAAAACCCACTCTTGATTCCTTTTTTGATTCTTTTATTAGAGAGAAATATAAGCTTGTATAACTTGGAGTGATCAACATTACAGGTAACTGCAAAAAATCCTTAGTAGCCCAGCAGAAAGATAAGCCAAATAATCCCAAGAAGCAATATCCTTAGCACAACAACAAGAAAAACAAGGGTCCCAAACCCACTCATACAACTTTAGCTCCTAATGGCGACAAAGGAAAAAAATATAAAAATAAGTAGACTGATAGACATTGCAACTTTTGTGGGAAATATGGTCATCACGAGTCCAAATGTTTCAAGAACATGGTCACTTTAGAAGAAGCGATGAAGAATCACAACAACAATATTGATTCCACTTCTTCTTCTTCTTCTTCTCATGAACATCCACTTTCTTCTTTTGGCTTCTCCTTCAGTGTAACTTCTACTTCTTCTTCTGATGAGTGGCTTAGTGACTATGGAGCATCTTATCATATGGTTAAGGAGAAAGAATTTTTTTTTACTCTAAATGAATGTAACACCAAGAAAATATTTGTTGGTGATGATATATCTCTTAGTGTTGTAGGATATGTAGTATTTCAGGTAGATAATGGTCATTTCAATGATGTGTTATGTGCTCCAAGTCTTTCCTATAACCTTTTATCATTATATCAAATCACTCATTCAAGTGAAGGTAAAACCGTAGAGTTTTCACCTCACCAAGTTGTAATCAAGGACCTCGAAGATCATCAGCATGTTCTTGCAACTAGAATTGTTGATGATATTACCATCTTGTACAAGTTTGAGAACTTTGGGTCATCACCTTTTCCATTAATTTTTGTTTCTCATAGCGATGACTTGAGAAAACTTTGTCATGAGCGGTTTGTTCATCTAAACTATCGCTCATTGTAGAAACTATGTAATCAACAGATGGTGATTGGTCTTCCTCTTGTTTCATGTAGAGATGGTGTTTTTATCGGTTGTGTTCTCGGAAAACATTATTGGGAAAATTTTGACAACGTGCCTCTCCATGCCTCGAGCCCTTCGCAGCTTGTTCACAGTGACTTGTGTGGTCCACTTTCTTCTCCTTTTTTGGGGTGCAAGTATTTCTTAACTTTCATTGATGAATTTTCTAGACGTACTTGGGTTTACTTCTTAAAAATCAGGAGAGAAGTTTTGAACAAGTTTCTGGCCTACAAATCCCTTGTAGAAAATCAATGTAGACATCAAATTCAAATGTTAAGAACAAATAATGGAGGTGAATATGTGAACAATAATTTTACAAGTTATTGCACTATAGAGGCAATCCAAATGCAATAGAATGTTTCATATACACCACATCAAAATGGTGTTTCTGAGAGAAAGAATCGCACATTAAAAGAAATTACTAATTATATGATCTAATCTAAGGTATTAGGTCTAAAGTATTGGGAAGAAACCATCAACTCTATAAATTACACTGTAAATCATACTCCCACAAAGGATCTTAAAAATATAAAGCTGGAAGAGGCATGGAATAAAGTTAAACCTAATGCAAGTCACTTCTGTGCATTTGAAAGTATAGCATGGGCTCACATTCTTGATGAAAAAAGGAAAACATTGTAGCCTAAAAGTGAGAAGTGTATATTTGTTGGTTATTATGAAGATGTCAAAGGTTACAGACTTATTCAACCACATTTTAATGGAATTATTATTTGAAGAGATGTTAAATTTGGTGAAAATCTCTTGTCCCACGAGCCTAATTCGACGATTGTGCTTTCTTCGTCCTACTAGCCATCTTCAATGTTTGTGCCTTATTTTGTTCCTATTCTTGTTTTTTCTTCAGATGATGACAGCGAGGATGAAAATCCCCCTCCCCCTACTCACCTTCCTCCATATCAGTCCATTGAACCTGAACCAGCACCAACACCATCGCTTCCTAGATAGGTCCATTCAACATGAGAAGCAGTTGGTGATCTTGTAGGTGATCCTCCAGATCAACATCAGACATGTTCGCAGTTCCAACGAGTCTCTTTTCTTTTGGCTCAAGTTTCAGATATTCATGATCCATATACATTTTCAAAAGATTCAGGTCATCCAAATTGGGATACCACAATGAATAAAAAGTATTTTTCTTTAATGGAAAATGATACTTGGGATCTTGTACCTCTTTTGAAAGGAAGAAAACTTGTCAGATGCGAATGGTTCTACAGAAATAAGTATGCATCAGATGGAAGTGTTGAAATACACAAGGATCGATTAGTTGCCAAAGGATTTTTCCAAGTTGAAGGAATTGACTATAATGAAACATTTTCCCCTGTAGCCAAAATGAATTCCATCTTCCTTGTTCTTTCCCTTATTGCCTCACATAAATGGGAGGTCCATCATATGGATGTTAAATCCTCCTTGCATGGGGATTTTCAAGAAGCAATCTACATGGAACAACCTCTTGGCTATGTCCAAAATTACTCTAGCCTTATTTGTCACCTTAAGAAATATCTTTATGGTCTTAAGCAAGCTCCCTGAGATTGGTATGCCAAAATGGACAACTTTCTTATTGACACCATATTTTCTAGATTCCATTCTAATCTTAATGTCTATACTAAGAAAGTAGGAAGCCATCTCATAATACTTGTTCTTTGCGTTGATGACCTTATCTTTACTAGTAGTGACTCAAAACTTTTAAACCATGTGAAAACAAGCCTTAAGAAGAAATTTGTAATGATAGACTTATGATGTTTACACTATTCCCTTGGCCTCCAAGTTTTGCAAACCAATGAAGGGATTTTTCTTTCCCAGTCTAATTATGCTTCTGACCTTCTTCGACGCTTCCATATGGAAGATTGTAAACCAGCCCCTTCTCTCTTCTAGTATAGATTCAATCTTGTTGCCACCTGTACTTGTCTCAAAGTTGATGCCACTTTGTATCGTCAGTTAGTTGGTAGCCTCTTATACTTGACTCATACCCACCCTGATCTTTCCTTTAATTTTGGTCTTGTTTCCTGGTATATGCAAACACCCCATGAAAGCCATTAAAAAGAAGAAAAAATGATACTTTGATATGTCTGGGGTACAATTCAATTCATGATACATTATAGCTCAAGGAGGACTCCTTTATTGGTTGGTTTTGCTGATTCATATTAGGTCGGCGACCCTGATGATACAAAGTCTACTGCAAGTTATGCTTTCAGCCTTGGTTTAGATCCTATCACTTGGGCCTATAGGAAACAACATGATATTGTGCATTCTTCAATAGAAGTAGAGTACTGAGCAACAGTAAATGAAATTCAAGAATCCTTGTGGCTTCAACAAATCCTTTTAGAGTTTGGATTCCAACAATAACATCTGAATTTCCTTTGGTGTGACAATCAAAGTGCCATCAAGCTCGCAAAAGACCCAGTTTAGGATCATCACAACAAACACAATGAGCTACACATGCACTTCATCAGAAAGATCATACATGATCGAGTTATTTAAGTGCTCTTTTTCCCTACAGAAGATCAAGTTGCAGACATTTTCACAAAGTCTCTTACGTAAGCAATTTTTTCCAAGCTTCAATCTATGTTAGGAGTTCAAGAAGTTGTCATTAAAGGGGGATAGGCTCTAATGCCTCCTTCATTCTCCTATTGTATCACTTTTGTAAATCCTTCAATCCTATCCAAATTTTCTCTTAAGGGAGGATGTTAGTATATTTAGACACTTAGGAGTTAGTTAATATCTACTTGGTCTAATGTTTCGTTAGGTAAAAGTGTGTTTCTTTAGTATGCATTAGTATGTATTTGTAGTTAGGAAATCCGCCAGTCACAATATGTTCCTGACATAGACCCGATTGGTCCATGATCTTTATTTAAATAGCGTGGAGGTTCATTTACTAATGATCGATTGTGAGAAGCTCTCTTGTAAAATATGTTTGTAATCTTTTTCTTTTGCATTAATAAAATTCTTCAAGTGGCCACATTGGTTGGGGCCGTGGATGTTTCCCCATAGGTTTTTACCATGTCAAAAAATAGGTGTGTTGATCTTTGAGTTGGTTGTGTGAGTGGTTACTGAAGGTGTTCATCCTATGTTGGAATACCTGTGTAGTTGAACAATGAAGGTGATGATAAGAATGATGATGAGGATGAGAAGGAGGATGATGATAAGGATGGGGAGGAGGTTGGAGATGATGATGATGATGAAGAGGAGAAGGATTATGGTGACGATGATGAGGATGAATATGAGAAGGATGATGAGGAGGAGGAGGAGGACGACAATGATCAAGGAAATTGGAGGGGGGCGGGGCTAACTTTCACCATTGGTCTAAATTTTCAAAAATAGAATCACCAATTTCCAATTTTTCTAAAATCAATTTACCCAAATTCTATAGGATAAAATCACTTTTCTTTAAAAATCACCAAAATTTACTAAAAATAGTATAAATCATTAAAATTTTGAAAACATTTACAAATTATTTCCAAACATTTTATAGTTGGCATTTTAAGAATTAATAAGTCACCAAAATTTCTACACTTTAAGATAAGTATGGATCCTTTAAATTTCCCCTAATGATGAAGATAAGGAGGAGGAGTTTAAGACACTGTAAACTCACTTCTAGGAATATGTCACTATAGTTCACTTTGTCACATACACAACATTCATTTTTTCTTCTTAACTCATTATTCCTTAGATACCATTAACATTTATGATCACTGAGGCTCTCATACCCATTTGTAATATCATGACCTACATATGAAACACTTATGCAGTCCTAACAACTTATAATTCCATGCATAACTTGTGTTGAATGCATATTAACATTCAAAAATACAAACATGCACAATCATAGCATTAGTAAGCACATAAAATACAAATTGTTTTTCATAAGAAACACATAACAAAACACTTGTCTTTTTGTAAAGATATTAATTGGATGTAGACCTTAGACGTTCCATCCAACCATACATATTGTTGTTCTAGAACTCTCAATAGTAGGTCACCCCCAATCTTGTTCTACGAATCCACCAAGGTGAAGTCTACCTAAGCTAAATAAGGTCTCAAAATCAGCACAACAAAATGCTAGGCCATGGTACTAACTCTAGCAACAATTCCAACCGATATCTTCCCATACCCCATCACCCTACACCACCCAAGGAAATCTAACCCCTTCTCTACATCGTGGTCCCTTGGGCTATCCCACTTCCCTTCCAGGGCTCCAACACATGCCATCCAGGAAGTCTCAAAACATTGTGGCTCTAGGAACTCTAGTTACACTTAGGAGTCTCTAGGCACCATCTAGGCCTCACACCCAGGGGGACATATTCCCAACAATTCTCCCTCCAAGGCTCCATCCTTCCCTAAGGAAACTCAAGGATAATTATACACCCAAATCCACCTAGGATTCACACGGTGCATAAGGTAACAAGGTTAGAGTGGTTGCTAAGCTTACATTGTACAAGAAAATGTAGGAATGGCCAAGAGTGATAGAATGAATTATTTTTCCAGTAAAAACCAAGTTTAAATATGCATGCCAACCTTTTTACAAGTGGCAACCTAAGGAACTCTTTCCTTGCCACTTGGAATTCGTCTTATCCACATGAGAACATAGGTTAAAAGAATAACTTATGACTTAGTAATATAATATAATATTCCTTAGCTTTATCCCCCTTGATTTATCCTTTTTCCCTTAAGTCCTAGCCCCCTTTTCCCTTTCATGGAGCCCTATCTCCCCATACTCTCTTGTTTGACTCACTATGTAGTCGTGGTGTATTTTATTAATATCATGAGCATGATTTACAATTTACAATGCCAGGCTCACTGATATTTCAACATATAGGATCTCTGGCCTAACATCACATAGGCACTTTGGCCCATAATATATACACAAAGGTCGTGATGTATTTTATTAATATCGTGAGCGTGATTTATAGTTTAGAATGTAGGGCTCACCGGCCTTTCAACATATAGGCTCTTCGGCCTAACATCACATGGGCACTCTTACCAAAAACATATATACAAAGGAACTCCAAGCCAAAACCGTAGTGGCTCACCAACCTATAAAAACATATGTACATATTACGAGGATGAGGACTAGGATTGTTTTGCTTTAGCATTTTATTAATCTAATTTTAAGGTTATGGATTTGCACATACCCTACCCTCCTCTAGGTTTGAACTTGTGACCTCTTATGAAGAAACACATGGTCTTAACCATCACACCCACTAGAGTTGTGATCTTTAAAAGGAAAATTTATTTATATTTAGGAAGCTCTTTTAAGAAAAATGTTTGATTTATGTATGGATGTAATTTATTTATGATTTCTTTTCAAATTCTAATAAATTTAAATAAAAAATCGTAATTCATTGTTCTTAAAAAAAAAATTAAGTTACCTAAAACTCACCATTTATTTTTAAAAATCCAAGTTGTATATCTACCTTAGTTGGATGGTTATGATCACATCTTAGAAAGTGAAAGTTCTCACGGAAAATGATGGGAAATAAGGAGAATTGTGCATGGAAGTTGAAAGTACTTAGGATTGTTTATCCCTTATTACTAACTACACTTTTTGTGTGTGTGTGTGTGTTTTCAAAACTTTTGCATGTCAAATAAAATGTTAACCTCTGGTCAGCATTTTGGGTGCACTGAAAGCTATAAATTTTAATTAATGTATTTTTACTGTTCATTATAATTTAGAAATAATTATTTCCCTTTTTTTTATGCTGGAAAAGTAATTACCATCGTCGGTTTAGGTCGCCCATGCTATTATGGTTGTCTATATAATAATATTATTATTTGGTCCCTGTCTGGCATGTTTAAGTAAGTAGTAGTTAAAATGTTTTTATTTTTTTGGTAGTTTTAAGTAAAAAAAATTTGTTTGATTTTGTCCGAAATCCCGTGAGGAATGGTTGGATCTGCAGATTTCAGTGATTAAATTTGTATGGTTTTTTAACACACTGAATCTATTTATACGCTCAAAAAAGCAATTTAAACAATAAAAAATAGCAATTTTATCCAAATATAATCCAAATTTACATGAGTCAATTCCAACCAAAAAACCCTAAAAGTAACATAAGGTCTGGCAATGTTCGAAGTCTATTCAGTTAAATCTTTCTGTTGACACATTTTTTGCGTTACCAACAACTTCCAAGAGTGAAGAGCGATGAACATAGAGATGTAAGAAATGTTTTAGGCTTCTCAAAAAATAAGGTGACTTTCATGAGACATTTTCGTAAGACGACATATATAGAGGATTTTAACTTATTTAAAAAAATCTAAATTAATTTTTATTTACAAATTGTTAATGTAATTGTAGGTAGTGATTTTGAAATTTTTTGTTTGGACAAAAACTAGACTAATATTTTTTTGTATTATAAATTATCTTATAAGTTTTTCAACATATTCCATTTTTATATTTAAAAATGGATTTTAAATAACTAAAGATAATGATTTCTTGTAATTGAAGTAAGTAATTACAAGTAGAATTGAGTTTGGTTAATACTAGTTGATAATAATGGTATTAATAATATTAATGTGTTTTTATATTATAATAGATTTATATTATCATATTAATAATTTTCATAATTTGCACATATGTTTATAAATATATAGATAAATAATAAAATATTAAAATGATTATTATTAATAATAAAAAAAATATTTTAAAATATTAATATTTTAGTATAAGAATATTTAATTCACCATTATTATAGAGTTTATGAGAATTTGTTCTTATTTTAATAATTCTTATTTTTTTCTTTACACTTGTTAAAATATAGAGATTTATCCCAAAAGTTTGTTTCTTGGGCACTATATCAAAGTATTTTCTAAAGTAAAACAAAACAACACAAAATATTGGTTTTAGTATTGTGGAACTCCTCTACAATGATCCTAAGGGTAACAATATGGTCCATGGTGGAAAGATATCTCCTAAATCTGGCTTGGCCTTTAGCTCTTTTACTGTGACTTTCTATCCATAGGGTAATCATCTTTTCCAAAATAGTTTTGTATATCTTAGATAAAGCACGCTAATCATAATGGTCCTATAATTAGAGGGAATGTTTCTATCCCCATTTTTAAAAATAGGTACAATGAGGCTTTGTGTCCAACATTTAGGGAATCCCTTCTTGACTACTAGATTGAAGAGATTGTGTATGTGAGAGATGATGATATGCCCTCCGATTTTAAAAATTTCAGCTTGGTATCCTTCAATTTCCTTAGCTTTCCCATTTGAAATTTTCTTAACCCTGAACTCTAAGTCATCCAAAGAAAAAACTTCATCCTCTGTAGGAACAATAAGAATGGTTTCCATGACATTAGGGAACTTGTAAAGTATTTTAAGGTAGGAATTCTAGTCCATTAACAAAATCATATTACTTTCTTTAGTGTTTCCAGTTAGAATTTACCTCTAGAACTTCTTAGGATCAAGCTTGGATAGGTGTTAAAGCCACTCTTTCCTTTTATTTATATAGTACATTTTCCCCCTTTTAATTAGGGATTTGTATGTATTGCTCTATCGAGTTTTAAGGAATCATTAGAAGCATCCCTAATGTCTTTCCTAACATTTTTACATTCTTGATCATACCAAGGGTTGGTTCCTATATTATTCTTTTTACGGGACACCTCAAAAGAGAAAATTTTAACATAAGTGGAAAGAGTAGTTGTAAAATTATGATAGAGATCTTCAATGTTGTCCTTATAAGTTAGGAGATGCAATTCACTATTTAAATCCTTTAAGAAAAGATAAACTTTACTTTTTTCAAAAAGAAGGTGCCTTTGATTATTAGAATTTTGTTCAATGGGGTTGTTGTGCATTACAAAGTTTAGAGTTAGGTTTAAAGGTCTATGATTAGAGTTGGGTTGATGGTCATTTAAAAGGTCAAAAGTTATTATTTGGTTGGAAATGACAATATCATATATCACATAATCCACGACACTACTACCTAGCCCATGAATACAAGTCATATGGTTGGATATTGGCCACTTTATTACTCCATTGTGAATTATTAGGTCTTGAGAACTACAAATATTTACTAGCTCAGTACCAAACATGTTCTCAGTAAGGTCTTCAGAGATTCTTTTGTAGCTATTAGCTAGAACAAGGTCCTCATCTAGCCATAAAGGATTATGGTTGGAATATTGATTAAAAGAATAGCTTTGTTAGTTCCAACTAGCATTAAAGTCTCCTAGAATGAGAATATTACCTTCATTTCTCAAACTATAAATATTTTGTTCTAAAGTATTATAGGGACAATTTATATCTAGATTGTTTTTCTTATAAAAAGTAGAATTAGTAGGTGCAAAATAAATAATTGCTAAATACATCTTCTAGTGTTGATGTATCAAATTTATATCCAAATGTACTAATTGAGAGGATCGATCTTATGAAGTTGAATGTGAAGATAAATTCTCTTTCTTATATAAAATGATATGCGTCCAATCCTTCTACAGTATTATTTTTTTGTTCCGAGCCGACCACAAGAAAAATCCTTCTATGTTAGGGACCTTAGACTCTTCATGCTCGCATGTTTCAAGTAGACAAATGATATTAATATCACTGAAGATCCAACTTAATATACGACCTTTGTGCCATGGAAAGCCATGACGGTTCCAAAAAAGGATCTTGAGTGTCCCAAATTCCAATATATTATTATCCGTCTGGTCTCTATCCCTAACAATAGCTTTTCGATTTCTAATTATTTCCCATTTTCCTTCCTTCTTAACTTATTTTACCTTTTGAAATCCCTTCCTTAATTCAACTTGGTCTTCGGGAATGAGGTCTTCATTTATAAATATTATTGACCCTTTTAGGCTCATATATTTACCAAGTATGCTATGTTTATGGACATTACAACTTACTTTGACAGAGACCAATCTATATTTATGTTCAATTATTTTTGCTAGACTCTTTTCTTCTATGAGGTAATTTGTTTCGAATTGTGATATATTTTTTAGTTATTCTTTTACTATTGCTAGTGTATCCTCATCTTGTTGTTATTTTGTACCAAAAATTATGAGGTTCAAGGATCTTTTATTACGATCATGATCGAATTCGATTAGCTTATTTATTTCCTCTTTGATGACTTTGATACCCAATTTGTTTTCCAGACTACTTAGTGCCAAATAGTTGGTTAGTTTTTCTTCTAGCTCTTTAATCCTATCTCTCAAGTTGCAATTTTCTTCAACCTCTCCTTATTGGGTTGATTGCTTTTCTTTTTCCATTTCTTTTATTCTAGCCTCCATTGTCTACAATTGACTCTTGAACCATAAAAATCTATCTTCCATATGTGTTTGAATATTATCTTGGAAGAGACTTAATTGTTTTATCGAGCATTGCCTCTAACTCTATTTGGAGTTTTACTTCTCTTGAACTTCTCTCCTTTTTTCTAATGATTCTAACTCTATTTGGAGTTTTGATTTTATTTATTCTCTATTTTTTTCTAGTTATTCTATATATTTGTAAATATTCTCTAGGGTGACATTGGGGGGCCTCCCCTTGATAGGATGACGTTTTGGAATATATGGTGGAGTGCTAATATTGAAAAGTAGAGAAAATAAGTAACAATTGACTCTCATTATTTACGAATAAACCTCCATTCAAATTTACCGCAGGGATACGCTTCCTCTTTGTTTTGTTCAAATTTTGACCCAATTCAGGTTCAAACTAACTGAAGAGTATAAACCCATCTTCTTCACCACAGAGTATAAATCATCGTTTCATTCAAATTCACATGTATAAACCTCATTCATATTTACCTCATATTTTACCACAAAGTAGAGACCCTTCATCATTCAAATTCACCGTGACCATACATGAGCATAGAGTAGAAACCCTTCTCCCTTCAAATTCAGCACAGAGTAGAAACCCTTCTCCCTTCAAATTCAACACAGAGTAGAAACCCTTCACATTCACCATGGAGTGTAAGTAGTAATAATTCATATTTACCTTAGAGTCTAAACCCTTCACCGTTCAAATTCACCATGAATATAAAGTTCTTCGTTGAAATTTACCATAGAGTAGAAATCTTCATAGTTTACCACAAAGTAGAAACCCTTCATCATTCAAATTCACCAATTCACGGTACAGTAGAAACCCTGAAACTTTACCACAATGTTTATGTTACAATACTTTCTAATGTTAATTTTAGTAATAATAAATTATATCAATATATTATTTTATTTATTTATAATTGTTATAATATATTAGTATATATTGTGGATTATAGTTGTATAAATTTCTAACATTTTAGTGTAATAAAATGTGATCTCATAAGATAATAATTTATAGAAAATTTATGTTAATGTGATTTACTACAATATTAAACGATATTATTATAAAATATAAAAACAAGATAATAACGTATACGATATTATTACAAAATATAAAAACAAAATAATAATGTATAGTTTATTGTATAATTTAAGTTCACCAACTTATGTCGAATTACTACATTTGTCAATGGTTATGTTGCATTGAGATGTTCATCAAGGGTTATGTCTTATTGAGTTTGGTTGATTTTGGTTCACAATGGTTGACAATAAATGACTACATGATTAAGTGTGTTTAACGTGGTTGACTATGCTTCACCATATTTGATTGTATTTAACAATGGTTTGACCGTGGCTGATTATGTTTTACCATATGTAACAATGGTTAATGAATCTCTGACTATGGTTGACTACAATTGCATAAGGGTGACCATGGGAACGTATGGTTGACCAAGTTTCACTATGGTAACAATGGTTGAATATGGTTGATCATGTTTGACTATGGTTGATAATGGTTCACTATGTTTGGCTATGGTTAACAATGGTTTGACAATTGTTAATTATGTTTAACCATTGTTAACCATGGTTCACATTGAAATTACTATGTTCGTCAATCGTTATATTTCATTGCTATGTTCATCAAATGTTCACTATGGTTAACAATGGTTCAATATGCTTGAATTTGGTTGATTTTAGTTAACTATGGTTGATTTTTATTGACTGTGTTTTACTATGGTTAACATTCGTTGACTAAATTTTAATATGGTTGACTTTGTTGACTTTCATTGATCGTGTTTGACAAAGTTTAATAATTTTTTACCATGGTCGACAATGCTTGACCATGTTTTAAGACCATCCTTAACTTGCTTTTGCATTTGGGCCATTGGAGAGGTAAACCATATAGTCAATAAACACATAATTGATTTACATTTAGGGATGTTTGACTACCATATTTTATTATGCTTTACTTGGGTTGAACATGATTGGTTATGGTTAACCATTGTTAACTATGCTAGACTATTGATGATAATGGTCTACTATATTTGACCATTACAAACCACGGTTGGATATGATTAAGCATGGTTGGACGTAGTTGACCATGTTTGACTTTTGTTGACCATGTTTAACTATGGTTAATTAAGTAAGAGGTCTTGAGTTCAAGTCCTTTTTTTTGTTACTTTTTTTTTTAAATTTCATGCATGCATTGTAAAGTGTATTTCACTTCAAGTATAAAAGTGAATCACTATAAGTAGTTTTAATATTTTATTTTCAAGTTATTTAGTTTGCATGCAACTTTATTTTATAAAGTAACTTCATTGTAAAAGTGATCCCCGCTTATTTTTATAAAAGTGTTTTACTTCATAAAGAAAATTATTTGTGAAAGTGAGGTAATTTGGAGGGGTATCACCACATGGACCAACTTCTATTTGCCACATGTCTCTTTGGTTACTATTTATGTTTTTCTTAAGGGCATAACTTTCACATCTGAAGTCCGTTTTCAGTGTCGTTTTTCTTAAAACCGCCTATTTTTTTGAGATGTTTCCATCTAGATCATGAACTTTAGTTTTTAAATCCATATTATCTACATATTTAATATGGATTATTCCAGTGATGTTTTTCTTACCAACACCAACTACTTCTAATGGAAATCTCATATGGAGGATTTATTAAGAAGTAAAGGCTTGTACAGGATTACCTTGGGAAAGGAAAAATAACTCACAGATGATAAAAAGAAAGTCAAATGAGATAATAAGAATGATTGGAATGTGCATCTCTCCTCATTTAAGGTTCCACCTTCAAGAAATTGATGACCTCGATGAAGCTTGGGAAAATCTTGAATTTGTGTTAACACAATATTATTCGAGCACGTTAGTTAGAAAATCAGATATTGACTTTAAATCCAAATGATTTTTCTTCCATTGAAGACTATATATATAAGTTCAAAATACTTATAATTTTATGTGAAGAATGTAACATAAAGCTGGAGGAAGAGTGTTGCATCTATATTATTCTTTCTAAGCTAGGTAGTGCATATTCTGTGTTTGTATCTACCATTTCTTCCATGAGAGAGGCTCTAGGGAAAGATTATGAAAAACCCACTCTTGATTCATTTTTTGATTCTTTTATCAGAGAGAAATATAATCTTTTATAACTTGGAGTGATCAACATTGTAGGTAACTCCAAAAAATATTTAGTAGCCCATCAAAAAGATAAGCCAAATAATCCCAAGAAGCAACATCCTCACCACAGTAACAAGAAAAACAAGGGTCCCAAACCCACTCATACAACTTTAGATTTTAATGACGACAAAGGAAAAAAATATTAAAATAAGCAGACTGATAGACATTGCAACTTTTGTGGGAAATATGGTCATCATGAGTCCAAATGTTTCAAGAACATGGTCACTTTAGAAGAAGCGATGAAGAATCACAACAACAATATTGATTCCACTTCTTCTTATTCTTCTTCTCATGAACATCCACTTTCTTCTTTTGGTTTCTCCTTCAGTGTAACTTCTACTTCTTTTTCTGATGAGTGGCTTAGTGACTATGGAGCATCTTATCATATGGTTAAGGAGAAAGAATTTTTTTTTACTCTAAATGAATGTAACACCAAGAAAATATTTGTTGGTGATGATATATCTCTTAGTGTTGTAGGATATGTAATATTTCAGGTAGATAATGGTCATTTCAATGATGTATTATGTGTTCCAAGTCTTTCCTATAACCTTCTATCATTATATCAAATCACTCATTCAAGTGAAGGTAAAACCGTAGAGTTTTCACCTCACCAAGTTGTAATCAAGGACCTCAAAAATCCTCAACATGTTCTTGCAACTAGAATTGTTGATGATATTACCATGTTGTACAAGTTTGACAACTTTGGGTCATCATCTTTTCCATTAATTTTTGTTTCTCATAGCGATGACTTGAGAAAACTTTGTCATGAGCGGTTTGGTCATCTAAAATATCGCTCATTGTAGCAACTATGTAATCAACAGATGGTGATTGGTGTTCCTCTTGTTTCATGCAGAGATGGTGTTTTTATCGGTTGTGTTCTCGGAAAACATTATTGGGAAAATTTTGACAACGTGCCTCTCCATGCCTCGGGCCCTTTGCAACTTGTTCACAGTGACTTGTGTGGTGCACTTTCTTCTCCTTTTTTTGGGTGCAAGTATTTCTTAACTTTCATTGATGAATTTTCTAGATGTACTTGGGTTTACTTTTTAAAAATTAGGAGAGAAGTTTTGAACAAGTTTCTAGCCTACAAAGCCCTTGTAGAAAATCAATCTAGACATCAAATTCAAATGTTAAGAACAAATAATGGAGGTGAATATGTGAACAATAATTTTACAAGTTATTTCACTATAGAGGCAATCCAAATGGAATAGAATGTTTCATATACACCACATCAAAATGGTGTTTCTGAGAGAAAGAATCGCACATTAAAATAAATGACTAATTCTATGATCCAATCTAAGGTATTAGGTCTAAAGTATTGGGAAGAAGCCATCAATTCTGTAAATTACACTGTAAATCATACTCCCACAAAGGATATTAAAAATATAAGAGTGGAAGAGGCATGGAATAAAGTTAAACCTAATGCAAGTCACTTCTGTGCATTTGGAAGTATAGCATGGGCTCACATTCTTGATGAAAAAAGGAAAGCATTGTAGCCTAAAAGTGAGAAGTGTATATTTGTTGGTTATTATGAAGATGTCAAAGGTTACAAACTTCTTCAACCACATTTTAATGAAATTATTATTTGAAGAGATGTTAAATTTGGTGAAAATCTCTTGTCCTGCGAGCCTAATTCGACGATTGTGCCTTCTTCGTCCTACTAGCCATATTCAACGTTTGTGCCTTATTTTGTTCCTATTCTAGTTTTTTCTTCAGATGATGACAGTGAGGATGAAAATCCACCTCCCCCTACTCACCTTCCTCCATATCAGTTCATTGAACCTGAACCAACACCAACACCATTGCTTCCTAGATGGGTCCATTCAACACGAGAAGCAGTTGGTGATCTTTTCGGTGATCCTTCAGATCAACGCCAGACACGTTCGCAGTTCCAACGAGCCTCTTTTCTTTTCGCTCAAGTTTCAAATATTCATGATCCATAGACATTTTCAAAAGATTCAGGTCATCCAAATTGGGATACCACAATGAATAAAGAGTATTTTTCTTTAATGGAAAATTATACTTGGGATCTTGTATCTCTTTTGAAAGGAAGAAAACTTTTCAGATGTGAATGGTTCTAAAGAACTAAGTATGCATCAGATGGAAGTGTTGAAATACACAAGGATCGATTAGTTGCCAAAGGATTTTTCCAAGTTGAAGGAATTGACTATAATGAAACATTTTCCCCTGTAGCCAAAATTAATTCCATCTTCCTTGTTATTTCCCTTATTGCCTCACATAAATGGGAGGTCCATCATATGGATGTTAAATCCTCCTTGCATGGGGATTTTCAAGAAGCAATCTACATGGAACAACCTCTTGGCTATATCCAAAATGACTTTAGCCTTATTTGTCACCTTAAGAAATATCTTTATGGTCTTAAGCAAGCTCCCTGAGATTGGTATGCCAAAATGGACAACTTTCTTATTGACACCATATTCTCTAGATTCCATTCTAATCTTAATGTCTATACTAAGAAAGTAGGAAGCCATCTCGTAATACTTGTTCTTTGCGTTGATGACCTTATCTTTACTAGTAGTGACTCAAAAATTTTAAACCATGTGAAAACAAGCCTTAAGAAGAAATTTATAATGATAGACTTAGGATGTTTGCACTATTCCCTTGGCCTCCAAGTTTTGTAAACCAATGAAGGGATTTTTCTTTCCCAGTCTAATTATTCTTCTGACCTTCTTCGTCACTTCCATATGGAAGATTGTAAACCAGCCCCTTCTCTCTTCTAGTATAGATTCAATCTTGTTGCCACCTGTACTTGTCTCGAAGTTGATGCCACTTTGTATCGTCAGTTAGTTGGTAGCCTCTTATACTTGACTCATACCCACCCTGATCTTTCCTTTGTTGTTGGTTTTGTTTCCCGGTATATGCAAACACCCCATGAAATCCATTAAAAAGAAGAAAAAATGATACTTTGGTATGTCTGGGGTACAATACAGTTCAGGATACATTATAGTTCAAGAGGACTCCTTTATTGGTTGGTTTTGCTGATTCATATTAGGTCGGCGACCCTGATGATACAGAGTCTACTCCAAGTTATGCTTTCAGCCTTGGTTTAGGACCAATCACTTGGGCCTATAGGAAACAACATGATATTGTGCATTCTTCAACAAAAGTAGAGTACTGAGCAATGGTAAATGAAATTCAAGAATCCTTTTGGCTTCAACAAATCCTTTTAGAGTTTGGATTCCAACAATAACATCTGAATTTCCTTTGGTGTGACAATCAGAGTGCCATCAAGCTCGCAAAAGACCCAGTTCAGGATCATCGCAACAAACACATTGAGATACACATGCACTTCATCAGAAAGATCATACATGATCGAGTTATTTAAGTTCTCTTTTTCCCTGCAGAAGATCAACTTGCAAACATTTTCACAAAGTCTCTTACATAAGCAATTTTTTCTAAACTTCAATCTATGTTAGGAGTTCAAGGAGTTGTCATTAAAGGGGGATAGGCTCTAATGCATCCTTCATTCTCCTATTGTGTCAATTTTGTAAATCCTTCAATCCTATCCAAAGTTTCTCTTAAGGGAGGATGTTAGGATATTTAGACACTTAGGAGTTAGTTAATATCTACTTGGTCTAATGTTTCGTTAGGTAAAAGTGTGTTTCTTTAGTATGCATCAGTATGTATTTGTAGTTAGGAAATCCGACAATCACGATATGTTCCCGACATAGACCCGATTGGTCCATGATCTTTATTTAAATAGCATGGAGGGACATTTACTAATGATCGATTGTGAGAATCTCTCTTGTAAAATATGTTTGTAATCTTTTTCTTTTGCATTAATAAAATGCTCCAAGTGGCCACATTGGTTGGGGCTGTGGATGTTTCCCCATAGGTTTTTACCATGTCAAAAAATAGGTCTGTTGATCTTTGATCTGGTTGTGTGAGTGGTTACTGAAGGTGTTCATCCTATGTTGGAATACATGTGTAGTTGAACAATGAAGGTGATGATAAGAATGATGATGAGGATGAGGATGAGGATGATGATAAGGATGGGGAGGAGGTTGGAGATGATGATGATGATGAAGAGGAGAAGGATTAGGATGACGATGATGATGAGGAGGAGGAGGATGATAATGATCAAGGAAATTTGAGGGTGGTAGGGCTAACTTTCACCATTGGTCTAAATTTTCAAAAATAGAATCACCAATTTCCAATTTTTCTAAAATCAATTTACCCAAATTCTATAGGATAAAATCACTTTTCTTTAAAAATCACCAAAATTTACTAAAAACTGTATAAATCTTTAAAATTTTGAAAACATTTACAAATTATTGCCAAACATTTTATAGTTGGCATTTTAAGAATTAGTAAGTCACCAAAATTTCTACACTTTAAGATAAGTATGGATCCTTTAAATTTTCCCTAATGATGAAGATAAGGAGGAGGAGGAGTGTAAGACACTGTAAACTCACTTCTGGGAATATGTCACTATAGTTCACTATGTCACATACACAACATTCATTTTTTCTTCTTAACTCATTATTCCTTAGATACCATTAACATTTATGACCACTAAGGCTCTCATACCCATCTGTAATATCATGACCTACATATGAAACACTTATGCAGTCCTAACAACTTATAATTCCATGCATAACTTATTTTGAACGCATATTAACATTCAAAAATACAAACATGCACAATCATAGCATTAGTAAGCACATAAAATACAAATTGTTCGTCATAAGAAACACATAACAAAACACTTGTCTTTTTGTAAATATATTAATTGGATGTAGACCTTAGACGTTCCATCCAACCATATATATTGTTGTTCTAGAACTCTCAACAGTAGGTCACCCCCAATCTTGTTCTATGACTCCACCAAGGCGAAGGCTACCTAAGCTAAATAAGGTCTCAAAATCAACACAACAAAATGCTAGGCCATGGTACTAACTCTAGCAACATTTCCAACCTATAGCTTCCCATACCCCATCACCCTACACCACCCAAGGAAATCTAACCCCTTCTCTACATCGTGGTCCCTTAGGTTATCCCACTTCCCTTCCAGGGCTCCAACACATGCCATCCAGGAAGTCTCAAAACATTGTGGCTCTAGGAACTCTAGTTACACTTAGGAGTCTCTAGGCACCATCTAGGCCTCACACCCAGGGCGACTTATTCCCAACAATTCTCCCTCCAAGGCTCCATCCTTCCCTAAGGAAACTCAAGGATAATTATACACCCAAATCCACCTAGGATTCACACGGTGCATAAGGTAACAAGGTTAGAGTGGTTGCTAGGCTCACATTGTACAAGAAAATGTAAGAATGGCCAAGAGTGATAGAATGAATTATTTTTCCAGTAAAAACCAAGTTTAAATATGCATGTCAACCTTTTTACAAGTGGGAACCTAAGGAACTCTTTCCTTGCTACTTGGAATTCGGCTTATCCACATGAGAACATAGGTTAAAAGAATAACTTATGACTTAGTAATATAATATAATATTCCTTAGCTTAACCCCCCTTGATTTACCCTTTTTCCCTTAAGTCCTAGCCCCCTTTTCCCTTTCATGGAGCCCTATCTCCCCCATACTCTCTTGTTTGACTCACTATGTAGTCGTGGTGTATTTTATTAATATCATGAGCGTGATTTACAATTTACAATGCCAGGCTCACTGATATTTCAACATATAGGATCTCTGGCCTAACATCACATAGGCACTTTGGCCCATCATATATACACAAAGGTGGTGATGTATTTTATTAATATCGTGAGCGTGATTTACAGTTTACAATGTAGGGCTCACCGGCCTTTCAACATATAGGCTCTTCGGCCTAACATCACATAGGCACTCTTACCAAAAACATATATACAAAGGAACTCCAACCCAAAACCGTAGTGGCTCACCAACCTATAAAAACATATGTACATATTATGAGGAGGAGGACTAGGATTGTTTTGCTTTAGCATTTTATTAATCTAATTTTAAGGTTATGGATTTGCACATATCCTACCCTCCTCTAGGTTTTAACGTGTGACCCCTTATGAAGAAACACATGTTCTTAACCATGACACCCACTAAAGTTGTGATGTTTAAAAGGAAAATTTATTTATATTTATGAAGCTCTTTTAAGAAAAATGTTTGATTTATATATGGATATAATTTATTTATGATTTTTTTCAAATTCTAATAAATTTAAATAAAAAATTGTAATTCATTGTTCTTAAAAAAAAATTAAGTTACCTAAAACTCACCATTTATTTTTAAAAATCCAACTTGTATATCTACCTTAGTTGGATGGTTATGATCACATCTTAGAAAGTGAAAGTTCTCATGGAAAATGCCAGGAAATAAGGAGAATTGTGCATGGAAGTTGAAAGTACTTAGGATTGTTTATCCCTTATTACTAACTACACTTTTTTGTGTGTGTGTGTGTTCGAAACTTCTGCATGTTTAACCTCTGGTCAGCATTTTGGGTGTACTGAAAGCTATAAATTTTAATTAATGGATTTTTACTGTTCATTATAATTTAGAAATAATTATTGCCTTTTTTTTTTATGCTAGAAAAGTAATTACCATCGTCGGTTCAGGTCGCCCATGCTATTATGGTCGTGTATATAATAATATTATTATTTAGAAGTTGGCATTATTACTGTTTCCGTTAGCAATTTTATCCAAATTTAATCCAAATTTACATAGCTCAATTCCAACCAAAAAACCCTAAAAGTAACATAAGGTCTGACGATGTTCGAAATCTATTCAGTTAAATCTTTCAATTGACACATTTTTTGCGTTACCAACAACTTCCAAAAGCGAAGAGCGATGAGCATAGAGATGTAAGAAATGTTTTAGGCTTCTCAAAAAATAAGGTGACTTTCGTGAGACATTTTCATAAGACGACATATATAGAGGATTTTAACTTATTTAAAAAAATCTAAATTAATTTTTATTTACAAATTGTTAATGTAATTGTAGGTAGTGATTTTGAAATTTTTTGTTTGGACAAAAACTAGATTAATATTTTTGTGTATTATAAATTTTTTTATATGTTATAATTGTTTTTGTGTGTATTATAATTTTTTTATATATTATTATTTTTTTTTGTGTATTCTAAATTTTTTATATACTTGTCTTTTTTGTGATTTTTTTCATAGACATTTGTAAGAAATTGTTAGATTGGTAGATTTGAGTGATTATTTTTTTGTTATTACCATTTCCAAAAACAACTAAACAACCCCAAAAAATATAAAAAAAAAATTGTTAATGCAATGATATCTCACAACTTAAATATCAAAATTATATGATAATAGAAACTCAAACCCATAGATAGTTTGATTAAGAAGCCACAACAGAAAATAATTGTCCAAATTTACATCGTAAAATAAAAACGCACACAGTGAAAGTGTAGCCTACATTACATTTTCATCTGACTAAAGAACCTCAATATTCTTTCAGAGATATTATGTACAACGATCACAATTTCATTCCATGTGCAACATGACAGATCTGTGATTTTGATCTTTTTGGATCAACCCTGGCTAAGTATTAATAAAGGCATCCACTTTAGTGTTCATGCTTCTGGACAGGAATTTCATGCAGATGGGAGGATTCACTTTAGCCAGAGCCAGAATCGAGGACGGAAGAGTCCATATGCCATCTCCACATAAGAGACCAG
>ML789082.1:416949-470597 GCA_009831015.1 Picea engelmannii | reverse complement strand
CACACAGGTTTGAATCACGGTATTCTCTTGTCTGGTGAACGGAGTCTTCAATAATCCGATCTTCTCGAGGAATTTGGTCCATGTTTTGATGAAAAAGAATCCCAACAATCCAGCAGAAACATTGAGAGAAGGAATAATTCCGGCGGTGAGGCTCAATTTCATCGTAATTATACAAAACATAATACCCAACAGCATGCTCACAAACATTGCTCTGAATGTGATCTGTTCCCACCAGGGAGGCACCTTCTTGCTGTCAAAGATCTGCTCTATGCTCAACTCTTTCTCTTCAATTTTTCCTGGCGTTCCATCCTTCTCTTGCCAGTTAGCATCACCAGAGCTTAATTCTTCTCCATTCTTCATATGATAAACTCGTTTCACAAGGCCTTCTCGGCCATGACCATTCTCTACCTCCAGGGATCTGCTTTCAGAACTGTGTTGATCCATTTGGGCACCACAGAAATCAGAATAGCAATCGGATAATCGAGAGGCAAGAGCAAGCATGCCCTCTCACCGTCTCCAGCCTTTGCCCTTTTAGACTAATCCCTGCTGTTCTTGCTTTTCTAGAACAAAAGCTTGCGTTTGCTTTTATAGAAAAACGTCCAAACCTTGTGGTTCGAAACCCTGCCTAGTCTTAGCCGCGGCATATGACGTGGTAGCTTTCATTCTTAAAAACAGCCCTGTATCAACTTAATTGGCTGTGTGAAACAATCCCATGCCTTAAATGGTATCTTCACAACAAGTGGTATCTTCATGACTTAAATGGTATCTTCACAACGTTAAGAATCTTATGATTATTTGCAATTTAAAATATCTGTGTGTATTTGGATGGACGTCTTAGTTGAATTTTCTTATGGAATTGATGGCATTCACCATATTCCTCCAATTCTGTTTAGAAATAACACTTCTTAAAATAAATATATTATAATTTTTAGTAATTTTTTTTTGGGAGTTTTTTTTAGTCAAAAAAATGGGCTTGAATTTTGTCAATTTTTTAGATTTTTAGGGGTAGTCTGAGTTTTGTATGGATCAATGTTATATGCATTTCAGAACCTTACTTCAAGGGTTATACCTCATTCTAAACCAATCCAAATGATTAGAAAATCAATCATAGTTCTGGATTAACCAAAACCCCTAAAAACATGCCGAAAAAATAACTTCAAAAAGAAAATTACTCCCAAATTAACCCACTCCAATATATTTTACATATTAACTGTTGTTTTATTAAAAAATTATAAGTAATAGTATGATCTATTTGTTTTATATTTTGGATTTTTAAAAGTATTTCCCGAGAATCTATTTCTATATTTTTTAAATTATAATGAAGATTAAGAATCTCAATTTTACTTGCTGCAATTATAATGAAAATCATTAACTATGTTTTGTCAGATTATTTATTCGATAACAATGTTTTATGAGATTATTCATTTCAATCATTTGTTCTATTATACTTACAGTATATTAAAGTTGTTTTCCTTTCCAGTATGTTATATTTGTTTTTCGGAAGGTAAGGGGTTTGACTTGAAAAGTATTTATATACATTTTTTTATTAAAAGAATGTCTTCTAAAGATTTGGATTCTTTTCAATCATTCCTTAAAACTAAGTGATATTGATATATTTAAAAGATTCCTTCTCGTATATATAAAAGGGGTTTCATAAATTACTTAAAACTAAGTGATATTGATATATTTAAAAGATTCCTTCTTGTATATATAAAAGGTTATATAAATAGATTTGAATTTGTGATCTTTTAAGAAGAAACACATATTCTTAACTATTAGGCTCATTTAGGTTGTACACAAACAAACATCTAATACCATATATCTTTCATGTTGGTGATAAGTGTGCATACATTTGGATATACAATAATTTAACACCATCAACATGAAAAGTTAACTCTTATTAGGGTTATTAGGTCTAAATATTTAATTCCTGGATGAGGTATTTACACTCGGAGTCAAAACTAGTCCCACACAGTGCATAGAGGCATCCCACATGGGCTTGATCATGGTTAGGACATTGATTTGGATGGTGGCTAGGACGAGAGCTCTCATTGTAGAGTCCTCCTATTTGATCAACAATAGTTGGCATGATTTGGCCATTAATCCCACCGATGCATAACATCGTGCTTGGAGCTGGGATGAATGTTCAAATTGTTCACCCACAAAGCAGGAAATCGAGGAAGGATAAAGGAATAGGGGAAGCTAGTTTCCACAATGGTTCTAGCATCACCTCCAAGTTTGGTCCTTCTAGTTTGATTTATAGTTTTCTTGTCTATTTAGTAGTCTCCAAAGCGTTATGTCTTTTAGTTCAGTTAACTATTAGGCATGGGTACCAAAATTCAATATGTAGTTGGGATAATTTCGATGTGTTAATTTAAGGGGTCCCTTTTTGGTCTTCCTCTTTGGGTGGATAGTTGTCATTATGGTTTTGACACCTTCCTCTCATTCTCTATTTCATTTCTCTATCCCTTTCAACAACATGTTTTTTTGTTCATCTTCTGACTCATCCTTGGGACAAGATGTTGAAATACAACAGGGAAATTCAGTCAAAATACAACAAATGTGGGTTCAAACAAGGGACCAAAGAATCTACTATAGAACCCCTTCTAGAAGCTCCATCGTCACATCTCTTTCACCCAAGTTTATGGCACGAAGGTAGCATCCAATTATTAGTGTCACTTTCCTACTATTTTCAAAGGAGAGGTTTCCCAAATTGAAAACTTAATCAGAGAGTGATCCAGATGGATATTGGTGGCCACCCACCTATTCCACTTGCTCAAAGAACAATTTTCCATTTTGGCAATTTGTTTTACAGTTTTTCGAGTCCCAAACTTTTGGGGTAGTTTTGAGGTCCTAAGTGACATTTTTTTTTTACTTTTGGGGGGTTAGGTGTTGTCAACGACATGCCCAAAATCCATATGGAAGCTTTACTTATAGGATAGACCTTTCTGATGAGGTATCAAATTCCCCAAACATAGATCGTATGCAAAAGTTATGCCCTTGATAAGTTGACGTATCAACTACCCCCATCAAGGCTCGCAAACCTTTTGGCGTTTCATCTTTCAGGGTTAGCTTTTTGGATTTTCTTTACAATAAAAATGCCTTTGGAGCCTCATTATAAACATCACCATCTTCTTGCGAATGGCCATAGCCATCACATCTCTTCTCAGAGATAAGCTACCACCATTCTAGCGAGTCATTCACTCTGTAATTTTATAGTTTCTGTACATTCTCTTATTAATAAAAATTGTACATTACTGTATTTATGTGTTTATTGCGATATCTATGTATATTTCATTGTTATATCTCTACCTTCATTTCATTCTCAAAATAATCTGAATGGCTGGTATCATAGAAGGCTACTCCTTTTTGTTTCTAAGTGCATGTCCTCGACGAGGTCAAGTTATAGAAAGTTGGGTCTCGAGCTAGTTTCTCTTGAGGACAACCACTCTCATTAGCCCAAGCAGCCTCCCTCAATGGAAGAAAATTGAGACACAAGAGTAGAAGATCCAATCAAGTAGTTTCTTGAGGAATCCCTCATGCAACAGAGGAACAAGATGTTGGAGAAATTTTCCCAAATCCTTCAACAATTGCTGACAATAATATGCATGTCTTCTTCAAGAAATCGCTTTGGAGACACTACTCCATTCAAGGTACAAGTTAATTTTGATATTCTCGTATTTGAACGTAAGATCGATGCAGATACTTTGGAAAAATGGTTAAATTTGCTAGAAGGTTATTTCTCTGTTCACAATTTTTTTGACAGAGAAAAGATCACCTTTGTGCTCTTTAATGCTCCCCCCCATCTTAAACATTGGTGGGAAACTTACCGGGAGAAAAATTCCATAGAGGAGTCTGGAATATTTGGGGTTGAGCCCACTTGGGATTTTTTTATGGATGCAATCAAGGAGAAATATTACTAAGTGGGAAACTATGATGACCAATACATGAGATGAACCATGTTGCATCAAAAGTGGGACCAAAAAGTGTCAGATTTCACAAATATCATCCATACATTGCGCACCAAGATAGGTATCAAAGAATCTGAGTGACATTCGGATCTAAACTACCACAGGGCTCTACACAACTACATCCAAACCAAAACGGATTTTATGGACGTCTCATCACTGGGAGCCGCTTATAGATATGTTGTCAAAATTGAGCAGAAATTTAAGCAATAGAACAAGCGAGAATTTGGGTATGCAAATCCACAACAACCAAAGCATGGTAAAGGAAACCCTAACTCACATAACAATCAACCTCAAGACAACCAGTCCAATCTGTAGGAAAAGAAGAGAAATGTGAAGACAAAGAAGGACATTGGGAAGTGGTGCGACTTCCATAAATTCCCTTGGCAAAAGACCAATGAATGTCGCTCAAAAAAATCATTTGATAGCCGAAATCAAAGAAACAAAACCAAGCCCATAATCAAACTCTGATTGAGACAATAATAAAATGAGACAGATAATTGATGCAAAACCCACTCTTACTATCATGACTGCAAAAATACAACTAGAAGAACCAGAGGATCCTTAGGAGGGGGAGTGCCTTTTCCATTCACAGATGTGGGTGAAGGGGACCCCACTACATTTTATTGTTGATAGTGGAAGCTAGAAGAACCTCATCTTAGTAGAGGTCATCAAGCAGTTGGATTTGCTGATAATAACACACCCACATCCATACAACATAGGATGGATTCACCAGGGATGATATCTTCATGTCAACTAAAAATGTCGCCTGTAATATGACATCAAGCCCTTCAAGGATGAGGTATTGTGTGATGTTTCTCCACTATAAGTCTGTGATGTTATGTTCGGACATAAATATATGTTGAGGTGTCATGTTGTTTATGAGTCTTGATCCCATAGCACCATTTTTACTCTGGGGGGTCATCTCTACACAATACCATAGGTAGTTTCGACTATTTTCTCAACAAAACAAGGCCATAAATTAATCTCTCATACTGCAAAGTTTAGCCTCTTCACAATCTGGTCAGAAGGTGAACAGAAAGACATTGCAACCACTGCAACCTTATCCCAAGTACTTTCTATCCATAAAAATCATATCAACAAGAGTGTAGAAGAGCACCAAGATATTCTTACTGCACCTACGGGGGTTCCTCCACATTGCTCAGTCAAGAAAAGTTATAATACATCCCTTCATACTCTTTATGATGCATCTTCACTAAAAGAGTCATCCCACACTCAAGAAAATCATGCAGTTAGATTGGTTGAATGGATCCAACCCCTCCAACAATAAGTTCATGACATCCTTAAAAAATCTAAGCAATACAACTTTAGCAACAAGACACGAAACTCACTAGGGTTCAGATTCAACAGAATCTTCCCCATCTTCCATGAGAACTTGACGAAATGGGGACCATTTCTCCCTAAGGGGGGAGGAATGATCCAAACATATGTATATGGTCACTGACGCATTCCGATAGTTCAAAGAACATTTTTCCATTTTGGCTGTTTTTTTACATTTTTTTGAGTCCCAAAATTTCAGGGCCATTTTGAGAACCCAACCGACCTTTTTTTTTTTTTTTTTTTTTNTTGGGGGGTTCATGAGGTTCCAATGACATATTTTAACTCCCAACGGAAGTTGTACTTCTTGGATGGAAATTTTCGATGAGGTATTGAATGCCCCAAATGTAGATTATATGAAAAAGTTACGCCCTTGGGAAGTTGACGTATCAACTAGCCCCATCAGGGCCCACAAACCTTTTGGCGCTTCATCTTATGGGGTTAGGGTTTTGGATTTTCTTTATGTTAAAAAGGCCTTTGGAGCCTCATTTTAAACATCATCATCTTCTTTCGAATGAGCGTAGCCATCACATCTCTTCTCAAAGATAAGTTGTCACCATTCTAGCGAGTCATTCACTCCATAATTTTATAGTTTCTGTACATTCTCTCATTAACAAAAATTGTGCATTATTGTGTTTTTGTGTTTATTGCAATATCTCTGTATATTTCATTTTTATATCTCTGCCTTCATTTCATTCTCAAAATAATCTAGATCAAGGAGAAATAGAGAAAAATTCCCAACGAATTGGTTGAGGAAGAATTTAGGGACTCAACTCCACACATGAGGTACTTTTTCTCTAGAGACACCAAAATTTTCAAGAGTATAGATATTTGTTCATTGAAAAAATCTTTCATAGTACATGTTGTGGAGGAAATGGATCAACAACAAAAAATAATTATCAACAAGTTGAATCTAATGGGTAAAATGTTTGAAGCAATTTACAAATCATTTTATGACATTGACATCATAGTGACACAACTAGAGGATATAAAACAAAACCCAATGGTATCAAGAAAACCTACTCAGGAGTCTAAATGTACTGAGGAGAAATTCTCTAGTTTACATGCACACGTGCACACACACACATACACACTTATTATTTGTGTTGGGAAAATATTCTCAATCTCAAATTTTTTTTAGTATATTTCCCTTTATATTGTAGAAATTTATATTTGTGTGGGGAAAATATTAAGATTCTCAATTTTTCACATTTCCCTTTAATAACGAAGAGCTATTAATTTGGCGTAAATTCCATGATTAAGGGGTGTCCATTTCTACAAATTTCTCTTAAACTCACATCATGTGTGTTAGTCTCCATAAACCATGAGAGATTACAAGATGAGAGAATATTCTACTTTTTATCACATCATCAATGATAATTATATTTGAAGAGTCTCAATAATTTTCAATTAATTGGTATAACAATTATTGAGGAGTTTTTAAAATTCAAGTCAATGTCAATGTAAGTTGAGAATAAATTTCTAATTGAAATGTCCCTTTTGCAAATCCATTATAATCCACCAAATTTACCCTTCAACATATTAAACAATACCTATAAATACCATATTAAATATGAACTAAACCACATGTATAAAATATCACTAAAACACATGTACAAAATACCAAAAATGAGATATTTTAAAGATACTAGGATATTAATCAAACACAATAATAGTAAGTTATTATAAATTTTACACTTACTATTTTAAGTTACATATTTATGGTCTTGGTCTGCTAATATTTATTTTTATTTTATGTCAATGACTACTCATAAAGAAACAAGTTGTTTTATAAAGTTGGTATATATATATAATGGTCAACTTCTACTCACCACAAATTTAGTTTATTGAACCTCAAGAAAGGTAATGAATCACTCAGTTTCTTTAAAATTTAATTTGAAGAGTCACTATTGTAATCAATATTTTGAAATTTTGATTTAAACTAACCACATTTGAAAACAATTTGGATAAAAATTGTGTACTAGGTTTTGTAACAAATTTCTTTTATCCACAATGTTTTAGAAATTGTCCAAATTGTCCAAATCCCTGTTTCACTATGGATATCATGGGTGTTTGTTCATGTATGTGTAAATAATTTTTCCCTTCATCTAACATGAAAATGACACCTGAAAAAATGTTTTTTTAAAGGAATTCAAATGTCCAAATTCAATCCTCTTGATGTCACTATTTTACAAAAATAATTTCATTTTGAATGATATGGATCAAATATTTTCACTCAAAAAAACTTTCCTCTAGAATTTAATTTTCTTAAAATGGATAAAGGCCCCAAATGAGTGTCATTTCTATTTATTTTGTAATAATTGTTTAATTATGAGATAAGTGTTAGGAACAACTTAGCCCATATTATTTAGACAATTGAAAAAATAAATTAAATTCATTTTGTTTCAATAGACTTTAAAAAAAATAATAAATCCATCTCACAATATTTAATATATACCATTAAACATAACCATTAATAAGTGCAAACACTTATAATTTAATATTACTTTGTAAATGTTTTTTATTGTAAAAAAATAATCTTGATTTTTATTCCATTCAAAATCACAATCCTTAAAAATTTATATTCAAATTCAAAGATTACTTAACTATAATAATATAATTTGCAAATATTTGAGAGATAAAAAGATTTAGAAAACCTGCTATTTTTGAAATCACAATTAAACAAAATATTAAAGCAAATTAATATTAAAGCAAATTAATGGATTTTATGATTTTTTATTTTATTTAAAATTTAATAGCTAAAATTTGATCTCATCATCAATATATTCAATCAAATTATTAACAATATCCTATAAAAAATAACTACAAATCAAGACACTCAAATCACTACAATATCAATAATCCAAAAAATAATAAAAAAACAACACTACAACCAAGCTACTTAAAAAACAAACCACTACAATATCAATAATCCAAAAAATAATACACAAAACAACACTACAACCAAGCTACTTAAAAAACAATAAAACCTAACTTTTTCTTAGCCCTCTTTTAGTGATAATTCTTTAAAATTTATAAATTTTAAATAAATTTAAGATTAAAAAAATTCAAAAATAATTCTTTGAAAATTGTAAATTTTAAATAAACTTAAGATTAAAAAAATTCAAAACTTTTTTGGGATTTCATAATATCAATTTTTGGTGGTTCTTCAAATCTCATATTTAAGCTATTTATTATGCTCAAAACTATATAAATATGTAATTATTTATGTGATGAAATGAAACTATTATATAAGGATTTTTTAAAAATATAAAATACAAAAAAAATAAAATATACAATATTCATCTTAATATAAAATTAAAAACAAAAATTATATATAAATAAGATCTGCAAATAAATTACAAGCATTAATATATATAATTACTATTATAAAAACTTAAGGTTATTATTATTTTGATCATTATTGATGCTTAGAATTTAAAATTTATCTTGTATGTTAAGTGAAAATTCGATGACAACCATTCATTTTTCATGCCTATCATTTTACTTTTTAAACGATTCACGAGTGTCAAATTATTTTGTGTTGTTATATGTAAATTTGAGTAGGTCAATTAACAATGATATTTGTAGAGACTTAAGAAGGGGACTATACAATACTAACAACACACATATTCATGAGTGTAAGAGGTTTAATATATTTTAAGTCACTTGGATTAAGGGTGGTAGGAGTTGCAATCCTACAAAAGTCATAAGTCCCAAGGAGCATCCCAGTCTTAACATAACAGATGTGTGGTTAACTTAGAGACTCTATTTTTTCTTGGGGGATTCATCATCTTGTCCATGTCCATTTTGTTTGGAGGACTCATCATCTTGTCCACATCCATGGCTTCTCTCATCTTGAAACTTTTTAGGTTCAAGCCTTGCATTGACATTGAAAAAATCTGGTGAGAATGGAGCATCAAGGAAAAAATCAATTATAATACAATCCAAAATCGAGTCCAAATTCATGGGACAATTTTCAATATACGAGAATGAAACATATGGAGAGTGTTATCATCAATATCCAAGGGATTAACCTATGGCTTCTTGGTGGCAATTGATGGGAAAAACCTGAGAACAGAAGTTGGCGAGGAAACAAGTAAACAATCCTTACTAGATGACTCCTCTTAACAGCCCTCCCGTAACAATCCTCGTCATAATAGGAAACAATAATTGGCTCCATGTAGGAGAGGAAATCCTTCCTATCCCTTTTGATAGAGAAAAACCCGAGTTCCATAATTATATACTTGGCTAAGCCTTCCACGCCACACTTGTTGGGATTTTAAGACCCTGAAAAAAATAACAAATACAAGAAATATGAAAATAAATACAAATAAATATGTAACATCCCCTAGCCCAACTAAGGGACATTATGATGCATAATACACATAAAATTAAATTTTTGCTAACTAAATTAATTCTTTTACTGCTAGCCAATTTATTGTAGCTTACAACTACACATTTAAACCATATTTAACTATTGTCTAAAACCATTCACTTGATGCATCTACAACATAATAAATCAACATGAATTCAATCTAATAATTCAATACAGCAACATATAAATTATTTCTAGAAACACATAGTTCATGCACAACAATTAAACTCATAAATAACACAACAACAAGATTGAACACTTATGTTTTATAATAAATGTGAAACCAACCGCTTGGGACGAAAGTTCCACCCAACCATATACTGACTATTCCAAATATCAATAGCCAGCCACCCTCGAGCTGAGGCTAGTAATCCACAAAAGAGGGTGGTCTCTCACATTCCACTCACAACTCATAAAACCAACAACCCACTTATATCTTCCTACAACTATCCTGATTTTCCACCATCTCTCTTCCTCTTGACCTTCCCAAACCAAGGAATGTACCCCTTCACTGATATCAGTCCCTCAAGTATCCCATTTATTTATCAGGGTCTCTCTAGCATAGGTAGCTACGAATCTCTCAGTTGGGAACTCAAGGGAACCTGGTGCTAGGAAAAATACTGGAAAACCAACAATAAAACTTGTTGTTACAATGCAATTCACCCAAGAGTTCACTCTTCAGGACTAACAACTTGACTCTTCAGTCTTTAGCTCCAATACGCTCCAAATATGCTCCATCTTGATCTAGAATTCTCCCTCCATGGATTCACCAGCTCCAAGTTCTCTTTCTTTCTCTCTACTTTCTCCTCATACACAAAAACTCCATGTGTAAAGTTTTTGTCCCAACCCATACGAATTTCCTCTCCTTTGGATTTATTTCTTGACTCAGACTCTTCCCCAAGTTGATTGTACTCAACCCCTATGTCCCCAATAACACTGGGATGTGACTACTCACACCCACTCTCTTACATGTATTCAATGATCGGATTTGGGAACACTCAATAAGAAATTAGGAGATTTATACACCTATAGAAAATTTAAGAAAATGGGTTGAATTAATATACATGGGTAATTCCCCCTTGGGCCCCTCTTGGCCATTATCCTAGTCACTCCCATCTCTTTTGTATTAATTCAGCCCCCATCTCTTGTCCATGTCCCCTTATAAGTTGGCATCACATTTTGTTAATAAAGCAAGGAAATACAATTTGAATTTTACATCGCTTGGTCGTAGCCACATATTATATCCACATAAGAATCAATTAAACTGGGGATTATAGTCGAGATGTTAAAAAAAAACTCATATAACACATGAGATTTATGTGGTAAAACCATGACATTGTGTCAAGGAAACAACCTTGGGGTAAGGTATCGATATCTCTATTACTCAATATAGGCTTGCAATCAATCTTACCCACCAACCGAATACATCTCTTGCCCATCATAGATTTATATCTATGTTGGAATTGTTTACATATTTACGAGAAATACCACTCTTTATATAACTTCCATCGGTTTCCTAAACCAACACCACTAAATATTTACATCGGTGAATTTAAGTATTTACAATTTATTTTAATTTGTAGTCACAATTTAACAATCTCCTCCTTGAAAATAATTTACCCGATACCTTTCCCAAGCTAAGATAAGCCAAACACCATCACAACTTTTCTTCTCTAACAATACTGGTTACATGAACATGTCTACATGATTTTCTCTACTATGGACCACTCCAAATCCATCAGTAACATGTCTTACAAAACAATGCATTGTCCCATTTTGATACATTGGATGGTTAGTCACATGTATAATGCTTCGACCATGACAAAACACTCATCCTATACTTTTCCAAACTCACCCAATATATCCTTGAATTCATGCAATACATAACCTGAGGTAGGTATCCTCTTGTCCAAATCTCCTGAATCATAACAAGAGACTAAATCACTGGAACCACTGTAGGTGATACTTGTGCTTTTGTGCTTCTAAGATACTGAAGCACCTATTTCCATGCTCTTCACTTGGTTTTTCCATGTGTCCACTGGAAACACCAATTACATGTGAAATACCTATCATTTCATTGAATACATCAAACTTCCTACTAGCATATGATACATGAGACATATAACCCTTTTCTTCTTCATTACTTTGGACATAAAACTGAAGGAAGATTACAATGGAAATCCAAAGGGATTTTACCAATTTCACATTTTACATATTGAATTTCTTGAGTATCTTGTCCACATACTTCTGTTGTGATAACCAAAGATAACTATATTTAATATCTATGTGTATTTCCATGCCCAATAATTTTTTTCACTTCTCCTATATCCTTCATATTAAATGTACAAACCAACTGAGCCGATGTTTTGATTTCAACCATGCTTGTACTTTCTACAAGCATGCCATATAACACCAAGATAATGAATATACCATAAACAAAATGGTTATACTCACTTCTTGTAAAATTTGGATCACCATGAAGGAATCAAACATCTTGTACCATTTCCTTCTTGAGATTCAGGCCATACAATGACTTCTTGAGTTTACAAGCAAATATTATGTTGTGATACTGAACCAACCTTTCTAGTTGTTCCATATACATCTTCTTATCCAAAACTCCATGTAAAATTGTTTTAACATCTGTTTTATCTAACTCAAGATCAAATAACACAAATAGTGCTAACACAACATGAAAAGAAATAAGCTTAAGAACTGGTGAAAAAATTTCATGAAAACAAGACCTTCCAAATATCTTTTTTCTACCATTCATTCCTTGTACCTTTCATCTTTTACTATGTTTTATTTTATGATAGGAGATTTATCAAATGCTACATCTTTGTCAATGATGATTATGTGGGAAGTCAGATCCCACAATATATATCCCTTAACACCATCACCATAACCAACAAATATCTACTTGTTTCATTTGGGTCCTACTTAGAACATTGATCAGAGCATAATCATCAAAACCAAAATATTTTCCATTTGAATAATCACAATATGACATGTTCACACCTCTTCAAAAATATTCCAGTCTTTTGAAATTGATGGTGACCGATTTAATGGATAACACAACCACTTCTACCCACAACTCTTACTGTGACTTGGCATTATTGAACATGCCCCTTCAATCCCAACTTCCTCACAATAGTTTCGAAATTTGAAAATGTGAACTACCTCCATCATTTATTCTAAAACACTTGATTGTCTTGTCATTTCCCTTTTCGCCACAAATCTCTAAACACTTCAATATTTCTATAGAAATATAGACCCACCTATATATCCTAGACACATTGCTCCACCTCAAAATTTGTATTCGAAAAACATTTACAAATTTTGGCCAAACCGACCCAAGTGAACCTTTTTCGCTCACCTCCATGTACCATACAATGGAGTCTCAGTGCTCCACTTTAACATGAACATTTCCTTGACCCAATCCGACCAAGTAAGCCTTCACCTCTAACCTCTAGGCACATTTACAATGGACCTCACCAAGCCTTTTATAGGCTTCATTACATGCAATCCATGGACAAAATACTACGGGATACCTAGAAAACATGGACCCGAAAAATGACGTGCTTTGACCTAAAAAACATTTCTAAGTCATTGACTCTTTCATCGAGTCAATATTAACCCAACATACATGCCCCCAACATATTCAATATACCTAAATCTATGTATACAATTTTCATAGTTGACCCAATAAACCAAAGGTATGCATACCTATCCAAGTATTATAGTCATATGCTCATTTACATGCAATAATTGATTTTACAATTCCAAAGTAAATATTTTTTTTTTACTTTCATGGCACTGTTCTTGTTATTGCTAACAAATATCGCATTATAAGTTTCCACAATTCGAACTTATTTTTACCATTAAATTTAAATTTAGCATTTGTCATATTTGTCGTTAGTTCTCTCTCTCTCTCTCTTTCTCTCTTTAAACTTTGTGACCTTCACAAGACTTGATCTTTATATAATAATAATAATAATAATAATAATAATAATCTATGTTTAAGGTCACGACCAAGCCAGAAACCAAATTGGTGTATGAGACCCCCTTGTTTGTGGGACAAGAGACCTCCCTCCGCCCAACAATTTGATTGGTAAGGTCTACGGAGGTATACATACTCTACCCCCCTCTGGATTTGAACTTGTGACCTCTTAGGAGGAAACACATGTTCTTAAACATCAGACCCACTCATGCATATATATATATATATATATATATATATATATATATAATAGAATCACATGGGGTTTCACTTAGTATTTGTAGCATTCACAAGAATTTGGAGATTATTTCAGTTGCCTTCACTAAATTTTTCAGGGTACCGATGATATCTTATCCTCTTCTCATGAAATTTAACATCCACAACCTTCGATGTACGACCCTCCTTTGTGGTTTCTCTCTCGAAACTCACGTACTAGCAATGAGAAAACAACGACCCACAAACACCTTCCTTCTCTGCACATGACTCAATTTTCTTCCTTCTCTTTGTTCAGAGCATGTTAATAACCATGAACCTACTCCTCATTGACAACATGTGAATATCCATGAACTCACTCTTCCTTTTACCAATTTTTTTTTCCTTTTCCTTGGGATCTCCTCAGACTCTCTACTCACCCACACAACCAACATAACTCAACTCGAATGGAGGATAGGGTTTTTGATGGCTATGGTTTATACTCTGTCACTCCACCTCTTCCTTCCATAGACCAAACACCTTTTCTCTGATACTACTTGTTGGGATTTTAAGATTTTGAACACAATAACAAATGTAAGAAATATGACAATAAAGACAAATAAAAAAATTAGATAACAAATGAGATTTACATGGTAAAACCCTGAAGATGTGTCAATGAAACATCCATGGGGAAAGGTATCGATATCCTTATTATTCAATATAGGCTTACAATCAAGCTTACCCACCAATCCAATACATCTCATGGGATTCATAAATTTATATCTATCTTGGAACCATTTACATAGTTATCATTATATAAACTTCCACTGGTTTCATAAACCAACACCACTAAATATTTAGATAGGTGAATTTTAGTATTTACAATTTCTTTTAATTTTTTCCACAATTTAACAATAGTCACTAAGAAATAAAGGGGCAAGGAAGTGCATCTTCCCGTATGCCTAAATGTATAGTTTCAAAATGGAGGAAGAGCATTTTTATGTGCCATGAGAAAGAAGGACCCACACTTTTCTCCAATATATGGGTTAGATGTGATCCGACTAGATATTCAATTAATCATTAACATTGTATATGGACTAGGAGTCTCAGACTAATTAAAATTCATTTACTCTTATATTTGCTCCTCCAACAAACCCCTGTCCAACTCCAATATCTATAGCACACTAAGTACCTAGAATAGTACCTGGAATTTATGATGGGTATGCTATGGATTTGAACATCAATTTGACAGATTCATATTTTTTATGCCGATAAATTTTGATATGTGGATTTTCGATCCACATGTCAAATACATCTAAAATAAAAATAAACATCGTGTAGGATGTCAAATTCTAGGTCTTGTTATCATTGTTTATATCTTACGTGTAATCCCCTATGTGTGTGTTTCTATGTGTGATAAATTTTGTGATTTCATGTGTTCCTTTCTTACCTGTAAGATCGGTAGTAGACGCACTATTTAATTTGATGATTGTGTGCGTTCCTTTGTGCCATAGTAGTCCCATCATCCCTAACTTGGCTCCTATGATCTAATTTACATATATCTTAAATATTTATCTTTACATGTATGTCTTCGGTTATAAATATTGTGTAAATGGGTGGAATGTTTGAGTATGCCAATTTGTTTACTTTTGGTTAATTTGTATCATATTTGAGAATTCCTCATAGTTTAGACTATTTTGTTTGTAGACTATTAAAAATGAACTATTATTTTATTATAGGTTGTTTTTTTAACTCTAATTGTCAAGTCTATCCATCACACAATGATCAATCAAAACCACCAATTAATTCTCACAATTGCCACTTATAATCATATTCATATGATTAAACTACAAAATTCATTCCTCATGAAATAAAGTGCAAAACTAGTAAAACAAATGAAATTATGGAAGAAATCATTCTACAAATTCAAAAGAAACTAATAGACATTCATAGTTGGATCTTAACAATAACATCAAATAAAATTTTAGTAAATTTTTTTAAAATTGTAAAGAAATTGAAGAAGTATGGTTTGTATTACAAGTTATTATTTAGTAGTTTGACAAAATGTTTGAGAATATTTTATTGATATATTAGTTGTTTATGTTGTATGCTAGTCATGCTTATATTTCATATGATACATTGACATAAATCAATTCAATACAATAACTTTATTTTTATTTTTAAATAACAAGTTGTAATAAAAGAAGTAAATCACACATAAATAATAATAGAAAACAATACATGAAATAAATACATTCAATACAATGAGTCTAAATCTTTCTTATCTCCTAAGTTATGATTAGAGGAATCAAATCACAAATTTATTTTAAAGTTTTAAACTTCACAAAATATTTTCACTTCGCTTATAATGGTGTTAAGATGGATCTAAGTTGTTAATAAAATTTCACCAATTGACATGAGTTAAACCATAGATCAACAATATAGTTTTGGAAATTCCAAAATTAGGTAAATGATGTGTATTCAATTCTCACTAATGAGAACATAATTCTCACTCATGAGCACATAATTAAGACTTTTCTAGAGTTGGGAAATTATGATACACTCACTCTAATAATTGAAATATTCTATAGAACTTAAATATATATCTTTTTGTCGCCTAAAATTTCTATGTATATTAAAAATTATAGTGTATATAATTGGCGAAGTATATCCGCACTAGCAAATCATGTACAAGTTTTTCATGATCTATTTCAAGTGCACTTGTTATAGTCACTTCCAAGTTTTGGCTCCATATGCCATCCATCCTCTAAGAGACATTGATCTAATCCTTCCTTAATAAATAAAAATAGTGCAATAAATAGGTTAGTACCATGTAACCAATCAAGTGTACTGAAAACAAAATGAGCATTCAATCATCCTTTAACATGATAAAAACTTTAGTACTCTAACATTGAAGTAGTATATATACTTATTGATGTAATTGGAAGATTGATTTCTACCTTTGTAATATTTCTCATGAAGAAAATGAAGAACAACCAGGGTTACATAGGCTCTAAATAAATTTAGCACCCTAAATGATTGGTACAAAATAATCTCTTGAGGAGCACACTACTTGAGTTTGTAATTTCTCAAATTACTTAATGTATTATTAATAATCTTTTCTTTTCACAATAAATAAACATTTATTGATGATAAACTGCAGCAAAAAGAACTTAGAGAGACATATCTAGTATCAAATCAGGTTTTACATAGTATATGAAACTATAAACTGAGTATTAGATCTTGATATACTGAAAAACATTCTTAACCCTGATCTATAAGAACAAGATCTTGAAGAAAAAGAGATCAAGTATTGAACCAAAGTTTTACATAGTATTTGAAATAATAGCATGAGTATTAGATCTTGATACAATGCAAAGAAGAGTATTTGAAACAATAAAATGAGTATGAGATCTTGATTTAATGCAAAGAGAGTTACACTCTTTATATTAGAGAAAAACAACAAAGATAAATTCAATTGAAGAACTAGAACAAGTTGTAGTTAATATGCGAGAAGGAATCAAAAGGAAATCCATATTTTATGAGCTCCCTTATTGGAAGGATCTATTAATATCTCACCTATTAGATCTTATGCACATATTCAAAAATGTCCCTGATTCTATATTTCAACATATATCAAGGAAAGAGAAGGACACCTTGTCTTCGAGGAGAGATATTTCTCTTTCACATACCAAATTTGATAAAAGACATTTGTGGCCAAACACGAAAAATGAAAAATATGCAGAAGCTCCATAGATTTTGAAAAAAAAAAGAACTAGACCAACTAAAAAATGTCATATGTTCAATACGGACACCTACTAGCTATGGTTCATCATTGGATAAAGATTTTATAGTTTATGGACATATCACATGATTTAAAGCACATGATTTTCATAATTTTTTGAAGGCATTATATATCATCATTTAAGTTTTACTGGTATCATTGATTTAGTACTAAATATATTTTGATATTTTGTTGTGTGAAAAATTACTAATTGCCTCTGATGAATGTGTTTGATAGCATATCATTCCATTGGAAATTAGGGTGGATTCATGTCTTACCCATTGACTTAAGGAATTCCATAAGTCGATTGTCAGTGTTTACAAGGTATGTGGTATGAAATGTTCATGTGTGAGAGACATAGATATATTATATTCCATTTCAATTTATCACTAAAGGTTCATACTAATTTACTATTCGTATATTAGGTGGGTAACCTCCAAGGAGATCCATGAATGTGAAGTACCAAAATGGAAGAAGGAAATTGCAAAAATTGTATGTGTATTTAAGAAGGATCTCCCTACAAGTTTCATGGACCTACATGTCCATTTAATTATACACCTAGTCGATGACATTGAATTGGTGGGTTTCAGATCAATGAGGTGGATGTTTTTCTTTGAGAGGTATATGAAAACTTGAAAAAGATATGTCTGACAAAAGGCACATCCAAAAGGTTCTATGGATGAAAGGTATGCATTGAATGAGAAATCTTTCTTCCAATGTGAATTACTTGGTAAGGATTTTGAGGATGGGCCATTCTTCTGGGATAAAGAATGAGCATTAGATATTATTGATGGAGAAAAACCACAATCTAATGGTGTTCAAGTATAAATTAGTAAGTAAATTCATGATTATTAATGTGGTTTTTTTCCTTGCAATCATTAATTTTCTTTGTAATTTATTTGTCAAATTAACTGAATAACATTTGGAGTTTGAAATAAACATGTTGACATGTAATAGGTGTAGACAAAAGTGCAATAATCAACAAGTTCATTATGTATGACATGGGATTTATGAACAAATGGATTCATTTGTATGATAAAAAGAGAGAAGAAGTGTTAGAAGCAAGGAGACGGTTTAAGAGATCCAACCCAAGGAACACTCCACTTCCCAATGATATTATTGGGGAATGAAGCAAAGATTGCACTCTAGAATGGGTTATTGAATAAATTAAAAATCAAATAGAATATGGATGTATAGTTTCAAACATAACAGAAGATGAAATCAACATGTGTAGAGGATGTGAAAGAAAGGTACAGTTGGAATTTTACAAAATGTTGTTTTCTTATAGTTTTGACACTATTAACTATTTTAATATTCATCATTATATTTGTTTTCACTGAAATAAATGGTCTTTCACAAGCGAGGAAATATCCTACAATGTGGGCATATGGACAACATTATCTTGTAAAAACTGTAGATGTAAAGAGGCAATCCTTTGATTATGGAATCATGGTTGATTTCAAGCAATCCGGTCGAGCAAGCTCAAAAGATATGAATATTATTGAACGAAATATACAATATGTTGTAAAAATCCAAGAGATTATTATGTTGGATTACCGATCTTTTAAATCTTGTAATTTTAATTGTAGATGGTATGAATCACTTCAGAGGACTGCTAGCAGGGAAAATCCCCCTATTACTATACTGGGTTGGAGTATAGGAAAAACATTGATCTCCCTTAAAAGACAGTTCTACTTCTAAACTACCCCAAACAATTTGAACTTAAAAGACAAGAGAAGGAAAAGAGAGTGTACCTTAGATCCTTTCAGCTGGTGTAGACCTCCTTCTCCTTTGTAGTTTCTTGGGATATTGGTCTCCTCCCAAAGACGACCTACAAAAAAATTAGACAACAAAGCTACAAGATATTCTATCTCTATTTATCAATGTTAGGGTTCACATATAAATGCAAATGCGTTAATAAATTAAGCACAAAAGCATAACATTTTGGACAAAAATAGAACTCTTTTATTCAGATGTGAAGATTACAAAAAGTTACAACCTTCTTATTGGTATACGCTCTGTGAAACTAGTCCAAAATCCTCTTACTATTTCTCCAAGTGCATCATTCATGTGATACCTCTCACAATAAATTGATATCCTTGGAAAATAGGGAAGGAATTGTATAGGGAGAGGGATGGAGGGGGAATGTTGAGGCCAAATCTTAGAAGGGGCTACAAAGCTTGGGCTAAAAAGGGGAATGGATATTGGCAGAGTTTCTTTGTTCTAATGCTTGATTATTGAATGAGACCCCAATACCTCCTTTTATATGACCAAAATATGGTTATTCAGTTTGGGGATGAGATACAATGGATGAATTGGTTGGGAAACGCTTGATATCCCGTAAACTCCATCGAATTCCTTACAAATTTTTATTTTTTCAACTTTTGGAGGTAAACACAGGATGTTTAGCATGAAACTTGCATATGCACATGGGTTTTCTAGTATGCATCTAGAGTGTGTACGCAGGTAGTAGTTCAGCAGGGCATGTACATGCTCCAAAAAATGTTTTTTTAAAGAGATCCTCAAAAGTAATTTGGAAAATCATGCAAGTAGAAAGGCCAATCCCATGTTTGCATAGGTAGGGAATTTTAGGGCTATAACAGATGCCCCCTAATGTGTGAGGTTATAAGATAAACTGAGGGTTGTAATACATTAAAAAATCTTTAGCAGTGGGAAGGCATGGAGGCAAGTGAGCCTAGGACCAGAGTTCGAGAGGTCGCTATCTAACAAAAAATAATAATCTCTCCAAGGTGGGAATACCCATGCTCGGGATGAATTGATCATGGCTCCTAATCAAGTACATTACAAATCCATGTCATAGAAATTTATATATAAAGTGTAGCTGTGAGCAATACACAATGGATATACATCTCAAAATCATTCGATGATATTCAAGTACAATATAATATGCATTGTCAAGAAGTATTGTTTCCTGTGGTTGGAGATCAAGACATCATATCTTGAGAAATAACTTCAATATATTCAACATATCAAGTAGGAGTATAATAAGAGTGTAAGACTCACTACTCTGAGGTCTTTGACATGTTGTCGGGGAAAGACTAGAGGATCTCGATCATCAGGCACAAAACTTCACCGATTTTGAATATGGACTTGACTGGACTCTCAGGATGGCCAACTCATTAAAGTCAAGAGACAAACTTTAGAATGGTTGACTTAGGTTGGATAAAACCTCCCTTAGACAAAAGCACGAAATATGATCAAACTTAGGCAGCATAATATTTACATAAGTCTGTGATGCAAGAGGCACCAAAAAATCTCCATATGTTTGGAAGAGTAACCAAACAAAGGAGGAAATGGTTCTATGTAGAGAGAACAACTTCCTAAGGTCATACTAGATCCCAATGCTTGGAAAACAAACATAAGGATGTGCTTTGTCCAAGGGTGACTATCTTTCTGCTAAAAAAAGAATTGATATATCCCATCCCCTCTTTTTGGAATATTTGATTTTTTTTTTCTTTTTCAAATTTTTAGCGATCTTGAAAAAGAATAAAAGAATGCTACATTACAAAGGAGGAACGAGTTTCGCGAGCATGAAAACTGGTTCCAAGAACGTGGAACATACTAATGTTCAAGGAAAGGAGACATGTGCAGGATAAGGACACTCGAGGAAAAATTCCTCCATAGGTCAAGGTGTTAGATCACAGAGACAAAAGCGTTGCAAGGATTGTGTTTAAGGAATTCTTTAAAGGTTCATTTGAGAGAAAGATGGAGTCGAAATTAGGACAAATATGCAAAGATGAGACCCACTATTCAATTAATCATGAAACAACAAGACTCCTTCCATGTAAATTTTTGTGAGCCCAGAGAAGGTAAGATCAGTGTTTTTTTCACGTTTAGAGAGTAAAAAAAAATGCTAAAAGAAGATTCCAAGGAGTTCCTTTTTCGCAATTAGTCTAATTGGTTTCGAAAAAGGGTTTAAATTATACCAAAAAGATGTCTCTTCGGTACCATTTTAACGAATGTGACTGAGACAAGGTCACTCAACTATTTTTTCAATTTTAAGGAGTCTGAAAAGTGCTTAACTATGGACTGATAGCCTTTTTATAGGTTTAGTATTGTAACGAACCTCCCGTTCGTCACGACATCAACCTCTCAAAGCAAGTGCAATTTTTTTTGTGTGTGTGTATGTGTGCGTGTGTACAAGGGTAATAAAGACATTAAAATATGCGTCGCAACATGATGACGATCATGATGCATGCAACTGCAACAAAAACATGACAAACTAAGACGCACATCAAGCATCTGGAAGCAATGAATGACAATCAACCAGAAAATACAAGACAAACTACCCGCTCGTCCTACCCTGCAATAGTTAGGACCTCCAGGACACATAAGCAATGCTCAAGCCTAGGTTCCCATCGATCTTGACCATTTAAGGTCTCAGGGCTGGCGACTGTTCTGAGGAACAAGGAGGTATCTACGTCCCCTCAATCCCATCATAAGCGTCAATTCAAGACTATATTACCAACTATACTTAACCTTCAATTCCTCATGGTGAAAATAAAATAATCTACTATGTTTAATCAATCCGTTACGCAATATTTAAATACAATTGAGCGAGAGGATAATACATGAAAAATAACAAGAAACACAAGAGCATAACTACAATTTTTGAATTTGATATAAATCTATTCTAATCATGATTAGTAACTTGTTAAGATCACGTTCATTCAAGTCAAGCATCACATATCAAGTGATTCAACTCCTGTAACAAGTACAACTCTTATGTAGCTCATTGTGTATCATGAGGAAATGAATTATCTTACTTAAGTGATAAATTAAGAATTCAATACCAAATTCCATATCCATTTTTTTTTTCAAGGTAGTCATAAAAAGATCAAACTTAATGAACAATTAATGGAAGTAAAGGCTGCTTTATACATCCATTAAAAGAATTAAAAATATCAACACCTATTAACAATATGTAAGACTTAAATGCTAAATTACATTTCCTACTACAATGTACCATAAAAAGATCCCAATATTTTTAAGTAGTACATAAGGATATCAATGCCACCTTACACGTCCATTTATAAGGTATAAAGGATTCAATCACAATGAGAAATAAGGAAGGGTCCCAAGCTACCCTACAATTCATTAAAAGAACTATAAGAAGATCAATCCAAATTTAGGAATTAATTAAGATAATATACATGCTAACTTACATATCTGTATAAGGATTTTAAAGAAGATTGAATCTTATTCAAATAATGCAAATTAAGAACTCAATGTTGACTTATAATTCCTTTTGACAAAAACAACCTTTGGATTTGGAGTCTACCATGCATTTCTTATTTTCATCGATTGAAAAAGTAAAACATTAAAAGATCGCTTTTTAATTTGAAGGTTGCTATTAACACTGGTGTGCAATCAATCTCATTCTGACATCAAATCCCAATTTAATCCAAACGCACTCTTACTGGCCATTAACCTTAATAAAGAAATAACTAAAAGGTGTAATGCTATTGTTATCAATTAATAAGGTTTGGCTGTAAAAAAAAGGTCCTAACAATAGAATAGATAACGCAGTCTATGTAAAACGCCAATAGGAATAAGTGTTGACCATAGAATTAAGTGCTGACATTAGAATAGAAATAGCGATTCTAGGTCATGATTGCCAAGTATAAAAAGGGCATCTAAATCGACAACAAGAAAACTAAAGGCTGTGAGTGCATGCCAAAAAATCAATTGGCAACTATCAGAACCCAAGAATCAATTCGGCAACTATCAAATTGGCAACTGTCAAAAACCAAGAATCAAATCGGCATATTGTATCCTGACAACGTCATAGAGAAACCCTTGATAGCCATACTTAACACGACTTGCAGAGGTAAAGGCATAGACAACTGGTTATACAGTTCGGGGATGGAGGGTGTAAACAACATTTACAGAAATGTGACTTTATACCTTTGCAAAGGCGGAAATTGTATGATTTTAACACAGTTTGGACAATTTTAATATAGTTGCAGAGGCAAAATTATAAGGTTTTAATATGGGTAGCAGAGGCGAAAGGATATGATTTCAATACAGTTTACAGGGGTGAAAGGATAAGAGTTTAAATGGTTTCGGTTCATTCTATAAATCAAGTTACAATACATTTCACTATATGATATATGCTTCCTTGCCAATCATAATATGTGCCTTATTCAACTGATGCGTCCATTAGAAAGGTGGAATGTTGGAATGAGTCAGAAGGTTCTATGATGAAAACTGTGTAAGAAGTTTTGAAATGCAAAAACATAATTCCCCTCATTCATGGAAATGCCTCCAACCTCATCTTGTGCATTGTTGTCTAGACATTGCACGACTTCAAGAATTCAAACAAATTCTAAACATAAAATGCATTTACAGTCAATTTAGAGTGATGATTGCATAGAAATATGAATGTTAAATCTATTGCTCATATTTATCAACTTCTAATGTACATTTAGCAAAGTTGTTATGGTAATACATAAGCATTAGGCAAACAAAATCATTTGTTCCATATACCTGCATTGTTATGGTGGTAAAAGAATACTACTTATAGTGTTCACATTGAACCTATTTATTCAGACTTATAATTTCAGACATATAAATTTAGTCAAAATTTTCAAACATATAATTTTAGGAATTGATCCAGACATATAAATTTAGTCCTAGAAATTTTCAGACATATAATTTCAGGAATCAATTCGGACATATAAATTCAGTCATAAAAATCAAGCAAGGTAGAGGGATAGGTTCCCTGTGCAACGAAACCAATTACAAACAAAAATAATCACACCATTATACTTGATTTCTGTGATAAATTCCTAATACGAGGCAGTAAATCTGTAGTAAAGAGGCGAAATAAAACGCAGAGTAGAATCACAAAGGGGCACATTAAGCGCAAAGTTGAGCTAGCCCAGAAAACATTTAACCGTAGAGTCAACGGGGGAAAAGGAATTATAACAACGGCAGGAGCATACAATACAAAAGGTGCAAAGACCATCATTCAAGCACAAGAAACCACTGGGTAGATGGCTAAAGGTGCGTCTTCACTTCACCATCCTCGCATAGAAAAGCAAGGTGTTGAGATTCATAGGTCTTTTAATGCTAAGGCAACGACTGTAGATCAGACTCCTGGATGACTGCTCAGGCGAGGATTGGTGAGCTAGGGACGAAGGATAACGACCTCAAGGTCATAATCAGCACACAGTGTGGTCACGACATGCGGGAAGACGAAGGTCACGGAAATCAATCAATCAATCATTCAGGTAGGCTATAAAAATTTCAGTCATGAAACTAGACAATCAGTTTACCTACTCAATACAAATGCAGATATAAATCATACACCCTACAACATTCTATCATTCAACCGAAAAAGGTGTATCGTTTCCTGTTCACCTACTCCGAGTGTCATCCGTGCACTTCGTGCCACTCCCACTCACCGACCGTCGAGACTACATCGGTACATCCCAGCCAATGCTAGGGGTACTCTTCTTCCCCCTTATCCCCCCGAGCCGCAAAGGGGCCACACACACTATCCAAAGGCTTCATCTAGCTCCCAGCTCGCCTTGCAAGGCCGAGCTATGACTCCTCTCTGAGCTGGGTAACCCAACTCCCACAAGTAAATCAGTCAAGTCGATATCTCTGTAGTGTAACGTTACGCAAACAAAAGATGATCCCTTCCTCCTTCTCCTTCCTTCATTATATAGAATTTCCCTTCCTCTCTTTCCTAAAATCTCATGTAATTAAAGTTTTTTAAAAATAAAATCCTAAAATTTCTTCTCCATACAAGTGTCCCCCATCCCCTACATTCCTCCATAAATTAGTTTCTTTAATTAAGTAATTATCTTTATTTCCCTCACCCACCTAGAGTCACTCCTAGAATCACTCCTAGGTGTCCCTATATTCCCTTACAGGTTTTAAAGGCTTTCCCGATTATGAAATTGCTAATTCAATTTCAAATTAGAAAGCTCTTAAAAGTGGATTCCTTACTAAGTTGACTTCCTGCTTTTTCCCTTACATTCCCCTTTTTCCTTTTTATGTTACCTCATTTCCCTAGTTTCCTATTTTTTTTATTTTCCCTCTTTCCCCTTTTACTTAGAACTCAAAAAGGCAGGTGTGGAATATTACCCATTTTCCCTTTTATCATTAATTTAATATCTTTTAAATTATCTAATGATAAAATAATTAATTCCCTCTTTACTTTTTATATCCATAGATTTTATTTCTTATGAATAATTTAATTTCTTACTCCCTTCATGTTACAAAATTTTATGAAGGTCATAATTATTACTTAAGTGGTTTTTATTTTAAAATTTATTATTTTATTTTATTTTATCTATTTATTATTTTAACTTTTACTTTAATTTTTATTTTTTTTAAAGGTAGACAAAATTTTACCCCTAGCAAAATTTTAGACTTAGAACTTAGATTTTGTACTGGGCGACATTTAATTAGGAAAATTGTTTTAAAATTTCTTAACCTATTATTTGTCTTAGGGCCATCTAGGTTCATCCCTCTATCATCATCAATGCGATGTTCCCTTCAAGATGAACTAGGTGCTCCAAGGGTGCCACTCGCCTCATCTTCTCCTTTGGTGCATGCCCTTCAGGATGCACTAGGTGCTCCAAGGGTGCCACTCACCTCTTGACTGATTGGTAGACATCAATAACCCCTAGCGTCAACACTCTGCTAGGTGAAATTGTGGAAGATTAAGGGCTTCTAAGGAATAAGGCCCCTGCCTTATTGCGCGCCCCTTAGAATCATCGTGAGCGACTATCACAGTCTTCCCTCACGGCATCATGGGTCCTCTTGAACTATGTAATCGTTAACCTACAGTTCGAGCCACGGCGAGAGTGCTAGTAGGCTGTGGCAGGGCTGTTGTCCATACATCTCCCTCAACCTCTATGGTAGTCATGTATGGCCCCTTTACTCCATATGTGAGTCTGGTTGGCAAGCTATTGTCAGCCTGCATCATCAACAAATCATGTCAGAACATATCCACATCATATCATCTAATCAAATGTACTAATATCACAGTAAAACAATCAAACCCCCAATAGCACACTCCCTGACTCAATCTGGAGTCCAAGGGGTTCCATCGATGCCTTTGCATCCTCAAGGTCCAAAACCCCGCACACTCAATAAAACTGAGTCAATAGCACATGTCTATCTCAATGTAGTAAAACAACATATCATCAATCCATAATGCCTCATAATCAAAATCAAGATTTTTAATAGCATAATAATCCAGATCACTTGCGAGCAAGTGTCCTCAAAGAATAAGTTCACTCAGTGCACCAGAGCGGGATGTTACAAGTATCCTTAGCTCGAAAAAGTATAAATATAACTGAGGAGAAATCTCCCCGTGAGACATGTCTCACAAGGCATACATTTTTTCGGAATAATCTATTGGCTGTAAAAAGGGTTAAACTCATGCCAAATAGATGTTCTTTCTAGACCAATTAACAAGTGTGAAAGGAATCACTCGACGAAATTTTCATATTTAGGAAATCTGAAAAGAGATTAACTATGAATTCCAAGGGGGTTTCTTTTTCGCAAGTAATATCCAAGGCCCAAAAAAGAGATAAACCAAAACCAAGGAGAATTTCTCTTTTTCAAAAATTTAGTCCCTCATGCCTGAAAAAGGGTTAAAATTGTGTCTGAGAGTACTCTTCTAGTGAACCGAAGTTTGTATAGCATACCCTAATTTGTAAAATTATCCATCCGAACCGAAAAAGGGCTAAACTACCATCGAAAAGATGTGCCCTCAAATTTGATTTTGGCGAGTGTGAAGGGAAACAAGATCGCTCGACAATATTTTCAATTTTTGAGAGTCTAAAAAGGGATCAAATAAGACTTCAGGGGAGCTTCCTTTCACAAGTAATCCATATGAGATCAAAAAGAATAAATACAGTCTCATTGGATGTTGCTTTCAAAATTTAAGCGATCTTGAAAGACAACAAATCGTTCTCATTAGGGAGTCTCATGGGTAAGGTCAAGAATGATGATTAAAAAGAAGAATTAGGCTTCAATATGTAATCATGGTGGGAATAACAATGACTCCCAGTCCTATAATCAAAACTCACAGTATGGATGCCAAAATGAAGAAAAGGATATACCTAGGGAATCCATGTAGAGGTAGGCTCTACCACCTAATTATGACACTTCTAAATAAATAAATAAGGTTCTATGTTGAACTTCGGTGGGATCAATTCTATGCCAAAGTGGAAAAGTCAACATTATGCAGGAAGCCAGGAGTGAAAACCTAACCTATATGCAAAAGTTTGAAAAAACAATTTTTTCCATAGGATGATATAAATGTAACCCATCTCATGAAAATTACCAAACCAAAAGGACAGGTCCGACATAATGACCCAAAGATAACTCAAAAGATAAATCAAGTAGCTTCCAACTCAAGAAAATAAAAAAGGGGGGCCAAATTAGGGGGGGAAAGTCCATAAAGGTCTATAAATAGAGGTGGAAAACTCATTTTTACCATTGCAATTTGGAAAATAGTAAAAAGATCAAAAACCCATTTCGTCAAAATTGCGAATTCGAGGAGCTATGGTGGATGGAAAATTTTCACACTTGGACCAAGTAAGTACAAATCACCCCATATTTCATTTTAGTTCATTTATTTTCATTTAATTTTTTGTTTGGGAGGCGCATTCCCTTGTAAAAGGGTTGCATCTGCATGTACATGGCATGTCCACGGACAACCCGTGTATGTACTCAGGTAGAGTAATCAACATCACAAGTACATACATGATTGTTCAAACTACATCCCGTGTACACCTCCTTTTGTATTGAGAAAATGAAACACAAGTATTAAACCCTCTCCAAATTTTTTCTGTGATAGCATGTATGTTCACTTAAGACAGAGGGAACATGAGGAGATGGATGTTTTGTTTGAGGAGGACCCTATGGCCATTGCTAGGCTAAAAAAAAATTTCTTATGGAAATTTTTTGAGTGTCTATTCATGAAGGAAAAACTGAGGTTTCTCAATGCTCTGGTGGAGTAATGGAATCCTAATGCAGAGGATTTCATGTTGGAGGGTCAATCATTGACCTCGACCACAGAGGACATCTACTTCCTGACTGACCTCTCTAGGAGAGGGGAACCGGACAACTTGAGAACCTTTCCTTCAGGTCCATATAACATAGAAGACTGCATCATAATTTATTGTGAGCCTAGTACCCAGAAAGTAGGTTCTCAGGTACCGATTCATAATATTACTAGCCTCTCCCTTCTCATTAATTTGATCATGATCAGGAGGATCATGGGATCCACAACACTCCATCAGGCCTTTAGTGCACAGATGCACTGTGCAGTCCAGTGTTTAGAGGCTACTATTTTTTACTAGAGTACTACCATGCGAGTATGAATTAGGAGACAACTCAGAGACTATCGTTGACGTACAAAAAATAACTTTGAGTTTCATGCTATTTTATGATCCTTTTTCTTCAAGAGGGTGCCCAGTCTCACCTCGAGAGAGACAGCACAAGGGCATATTGCCTGCTTCCCAACATTGTGCAGGTGGGAAGTTTTGTTATCTAGACACGGAGGAGGAAGGACCTAGGAGGCCTTCGACGATAAATTATTTGACTGATGGGCCCATTAGATTCCAGTGATAGAGGACTATCCCTATGGAGGGATAAGTTTCCTTAGATATCCTAACATACTTGTGCCCCCTGGCGAGGAGTGCAGAGAGATATGTAACATATTTATTTTAAAGTTATTAAATTTTTAATTTTTTATATATACCCTTTTTATATGTGTGTTAGACTACTAACTTAAAGATATATTATATACATATTTGGGACCAGTTCAACCGAAAGACTTCACCAAGACCAAGTGTCATCCTTGACCAGAGGTAGGAACAACAACAACAGGAGGACCAACAACAACATGAGGGACCCCAACTAGAGATGCTGATGGAGTCCTACAACACGTAGAGAGGAACCTCACTGCTCTCACTCATGCAGTTCCCATGGACAAGATCGAGTATCTTCCCTCGGCTATGTAGCCACATGTAGTAGGGGTTCCTCAAACCTGGGTCCAATTATTCTGATGTCTTGTGAACGTCGTTGTCCATTATGGAAGGGACAATAGTCCTAGACCTTAGATAGATTTGGACTATATATATATATATATATATATATATACATACATGTTTTTTGTCTTATGGATGACACTTTTTACAAATGTATTTACATGTGTATGTGTGTGTTTTACTTTTACATGTGAGCAACATGACAATCTAAAAATTGATTAGCTAGAGTACAGTTAAATGATTAAATCTTCTAAGAACATGAATATAAGTAATATAATCAAAATATCATTCTAAGAGACATACCCCAAGGAATCATCGGTGAAGAGTGGGATCATAAACGCGGTAAACCACATTTAACTGGGACACGACCAATTGAGAATCTAAGTAAACTCAGAGGAGAGAAATACCATGTGACAAGGCATCACATAGTAATTATATCATTTCATTGTACTCGACAACATTATTGGTTTCTTTTCCTAGAAAAATACCTCAGGAATATAGCAACTGACCACCAGGTGTGAAAATCACCCAAGCTACAAAAGAAAGCCTCTATTTGTGTCGACTAGCATCATTCGTGAACCCAACATAAAACTCTAATTGATTTGACATATTCCACAGTGGAAATATAACATAATAACTACATGTCCATGAAACAAAAAGACAAACATGTATATAAAAAAATATACATCTATACAAGAATCCACACCTAGGTGACCGACCTAAGTGTAATAGTTCTTAAGGTAGAGCCCATTTCTAGGCTCTTCTAAGGAATTCTCCTTGTAATAAACTATATGAAAAGCACCCTTCTCTAAGACCTCTTTCACAATGAAAGCTCCGAACCACATGAGTTTGAAGTTGCCTGCCCCCAGGGGATCTTTATTTTGGTCATAGACCAGGAGAAGATCAACTTCAGAGAAAATATGAGGGTGAATCGACCGATCATATTGACACTTAACTCATTGCTTATGAGCCTCGTTAGCCAAGGCTACATCGCGACATTGCTCGTCGAGCTACTCGAGATATATAAGACGTTCTTCAAAAGGTGTAGTGTCGGGTAGTAATTACACTACAAGCTTTAGAGAAGGGATTTGACACTCAATGGGAAATATTGCCTCCATCCTGTATATGAGTTGAAAAGGTTAAAAACTAGTAGTAGTCTTTACAAAAATTTGATAATCCCACAACACTGAATATAACATCAAATGCCAATTTGAATTGGTTGAATTGATCATCTGTTGAAGAATAGTCTTGAGATACTTATTCACAGCTTCTCCCTGAATATTATCTTGTGGGTAATAGCGTGATGAATGTTCTTATTTAAACCCAACATTTTATGTTAATTTGGTCATCGTTTTATTCTGGAAGTGACTTCCATGGTCAGTGACAATCTCCTTCGAGATACCGAATCTAGCTACTATCTAATTGAAGATAAAAAGGGAAGTGGTTTCCCCGTCATTGTTAAATGTTGAAATATCTTCAACCCACTTAGTGAAGTAGTCAATTGCTACAATGATATAACAATTCCCCCTAGCAGAAGCCGAGTGACATGTAGTGAAGTAAATCCCCCACTTGATGAAGGGACTGAAAACAATAACCGAGAACATAGGAGCGGGGTGTGCTCGCATCTTCCGATAGAATATCTTGCATGGGTGACACTTCTTGACCACCTCAACACAATATTTGATTAACGAGGGCCAAAAGTATCATGTGCGAAGAATATTTTGGGTTGTTTCCAACCCAGATAAATGACCTCCACATGCTCTAGTGTGAGAGTCGTTCAAAACAAGATCTTCTTCTTCATGAGTAAGACATCATCAAATAATGCAAACCATACCTCAATGATAAAAAGTGTCATCGAGGATGAGGTAGTTCCATAGTTGGTGTCATATTCATCGACGTTCATCGCGAGAAACAGAAGCAGGGAAATTCAAATTCTGAAGATACACAAGTATGTCTCCATACCAAGGGTCCGAAGATGAAATCAGAAAAAATATCTTTGTTAACTGGTGACTCTTAGAGAAACATCACCACTTTCAACCGACAGTTCTAAGATTCACTCTAGGAAGACCAAGGACTTTCTAGATTTCATTGAAACAAAATCCAATTCAAACTCTTGGAGGATAAATATCCACTGACTGGTTTTTCTAGCGATGACATGTCGCATTAACACATATTGAAAAAGGTTGATGAAAGAAATGACGGTGGTCTTGCATAGTAATATATAGTGATATAATTGTTGGACAATGTGAACAACTTCCAAAGCAAGTTTCTCAACATGAGAATAGTTGAGTTCTGATCCCACTAGGCCTCGACTAGAATAATAGATAATGTGTTGATTGAGCACATCATCCTCTTGTACCAAGACCATGTCGATTGTGGACTTTACAACAACCACATATAACAAGAAATCATTGTCTTAATTGCGAGTTCTAAGAAAAGGGGAAGATATCATAACACATTTCAACACATCAAAGGAGCACTGAGTTTCTTCGTCCCAACATAATGGGACTCTCTTTTTTAAAAGACACATGGACCCTTTCATTATATCAGCATAATTAGTGACAAAAATATGAAGAAAGTTTGATTTCCCCGGTAAACTTTGAAGCTGGGGGATTGTACATAGGGGAGGAATTTAAATATTGCCTCAACCTTAAGAGGATCGACCATGATCCCTTTTGTCAACACGATGAAACCTAAGAAATGAACCAATGTCACACAGAAACTACACTTGTTTAGATTCAAGCGAATCTGATAGTAGCAACATCGCTCAAAGATTAGTCGTAACTGGGAGGGATGATCATATCTCTTGTGAGAACGTGATGCTAGATCATCTAGGTATTCCTCGAATACGTGTTTGAAGTCATGAAAAGAAAATGACATGGCCCGCTAAAACGTAGTTCCAACATTCTTCATGCAAAAAGGCATTTTTCGATATGTGAAAGTACCCCAAGGAAAAATAAAATCCATTTTATGTTGTTCCTTGGGTTTGATTTGAATTCAATTATACCCCAAAAAACTGTCAATGAAGGAAAAGACCTGGCAACTCGCACACGCATCGAAAATCTGGTCAATAAATGGGGTTGGAAAGTTGTTTTTTTGGAAAGATTTGCTCAAATCATGGAAATCCATACACATGCAAATCATGCCCTGTTTCTTGTTGATAGGAAATGAGTTCGATACCCATTCCATCAATTATATGGGGTAGATGAAACCATCTTTGAGGAGTTTATATACATCATCGTTTATCATCACTACCTTTTGAGGATTGATCGGGTGAATCTTTTGTCAGATCGGTTTGACATCATGATAAGTCATTATTTTGTGTTCAACAATTTGTGGGTTAATGCCTAGTATCTCCTCGTAAGACTAGAAAAAAATGTCACGAAAATCCTTAAAAAACTCGGTGTAGATTTGAATCTCTTCGGGGGATCAATCTGCTCTGATGAAGACATTCTCCATGATTCCAAGGGTTTTGGATATATTGATATGAATCATTGAAACAATACTTGCCATGTTTCTCTCGGAGTATACTCCATGCATAGCCAGAGGGTTGATATGACAATGTCTATCTCCGTTCATGGTCGTAACAAAATATCTTGCCTCTATTCTCTTGAGCTCAGGAAGAAAAGAAGATCTATGATGAATATCATCCCAAGGTTTGTTTGGACCCATCATTTCCTCTAGAATCACCTCATTAGAGGCAAAGACTAAGTTTAAAGGGCCTTGAGCAGTGAGAGAGTCTTCAGCCCAAATAGGATCAAGAACATGATCTAGCTCCTATGGGGGAGCCAGATCAAGGTTGGTAGAGGATTTTTGGACAACACTATATGAAAAGTCAAAAGAAGATAAGGGTATGGCCATGCCAAGGTGCTCTAACCTTTCCATCAAATCCCATGGGGAAGGTAAAGTCCATGGGTAGTGAAAATAGCTCATTTTAAAAGACGACACTTGCAAAATTGCATCCTTTGGTTGGTCAGGGATGGTTGAAATAAACCTTACATCATTCGAAGGCAATGGATAATCAAAGGTTCCCATCAATGATGGAAACAATCCAACACCTAAGTTGATAGTGCCTAGCTGTGGGTTATCAATCATCGGGAGCATGGATTCCCCCAATGAAGGGTTAGGATTGGAGAAGGACAATTGGTCGATGGTTATAATCCGACCTCCGTGTGGAAAGCATAAGACTCAAAAAAAATGTCTACAACCACATGCATTGTGTAAGTCTAGCTTCATCCTAACAAAATATTGTAGTCGAGAGGTGCATCAACTACCTCTACCTCGACACACATAGTTTTACCCTCCAACTCTAATGGAAAAGAAGGAATTATACCGTGTGGTATGGATGATCCACCGTCAAAATCCATAAGCAACATGGGCGATGGAGACAAATCAAGCTGGCCAAGGCCTTCCAACATGCCAATGACATCATGCAAGTTGAGGCACCCTCATCAAACATCGTACATAAAAAAAATTCCATGAACGATTTTGTGGTGTAAGCCATTACTATCTGAAAGGAGACATGGTGAGGAAGATCAGGTTTAAGGTCATTCAGATTGAAAATGATCATTCCTGAGTTACTTGGTTCTTCTGCTCCCAAGGCAGACAACAATGCTTTTTCATTATGAGGGGAAACTCTGGAGAACCTCTAGAGAAGAAATTGCACAAGGAGTTTGTGCCAGATCCTCCACAATAGAGTAATTTTGAGTAGCCCTCATGTTTGGGTTATGAGAATCCTTCTTGAACACAAATTTAGGGATGTGAGTCATTGTTTCTCCCATTGTATTCTCAATTTGAAGAGGATTCAATGGGCTGGAGGACTCTTTTCCCTTCTCAACAGATTCTGGCATTCTGTAGTCACAAGTATTGGTTGATAAATGAGCTTCATAGTTCACCATGTAAATGTTTGCCACTGTGTTGTTTTTCTTAGGCACGGGGGGTCCATAACTGTCCCCAGTCGTGCTCGTGGATGCGGAGGCTTGAGCCATATTTTTCCCTTGTGGAAAAGGGTTCATAAACAAAATAGGATGTTGTTGTGCTAGTAGCTTCTGGGCTTCCGCAAGTTTTGCGCAATAGTTCCAAAGCATTTCAAAATTTGTGCTGGCTTGTCTAGCTATCCTCCGCTTTCGCGTTGGCTCGCTTGATGTGTTGGCAATGCTCCTGCATCAGTTGACCTCAATGACAAATGGGGAAATTGTTGAAAATATTGTCATTGATGTCAACAATCGAAGTGATGATCTGTAATGATGAAGAATATCAGATGAGATTGTCATTGATGTCAACACGTATATCAGTTGGTAGAAGATGTCAAATTGTGTGCAGAGAAGGAAAAGCACAATGCACAGTAAATCAGGAAGCAAAATAAATTCATGAAAACACAGAGATCAAATATTAGGAGGATTAACGAATGACTATCAGTGCATAAAAGAATGCACATATAGTATTAAAGATCGGGAGAATTAGTGAGTTAAGAAGTGAATTGCAGAAGTATCAATCAAGATCATAGGAAATGGTGAGAGGCTTCAACAACTGTCTGATAAGAGTGAGAAGCTCAACAGTCATCCAATCAAGAGGTTGACTGTGAGCTTGAGGATCGTCAAAGGATTGTGACCGTTAGACCAAAGCATGGAGGACCAACAATGTTTAGATCCAGTGTATTTGCAAGGAGGATAAGCCCAGGAGTCAGCCAACACTTCAAAACTACGAAATGATCCTATTTGTTGGATCCAAAGGACACCTGGCAAGCGATTGGCATTTTGCTGACTCACAAGTTGGAGAAGTTAAAGGCAGAGATGTAGGAACTCACGATACACAAAATCATGAAACGATATGAACCGTCGGATCATGTTCAAGTGTAAGGACATGATAATATACAAGAGCTACATCGTAGAATAGATCTGGACCTTCAGATCATCCGAAATGATCACAGCCATTGATCATTCTGAAAAGATCACAGTCATTGATCATTCCAAAAAGATCATAGTCATTGATCATTCTGACATCATCAAATATTTCGATTTGAAGGGATGCATGGCAAGAGACTAGCATTTCACTGACTCATAGGAGGGAAAGGTCAAAGTTGGAAGTAGCAAGAACTCGCGATACGCAAAATTTCGATGCTCTTGAGAATTGGGTCCCTGGTCATGGTGAATGGTCAGATGAATGGAGGCAAAAGGAGGAGATAAGGAACCTTTATTCCTATTAGGATATTGGGAAATCGGGAATGGATGAAGGGAGGTGAGTATCCCTCCAAACTCATGAAATGAGAAATCCCAATAAGCACTGGGCCGTTACATCACAAAGGTACGAGGACCGTTAGATCTGGGAGAATTTGCACAACATTTAACTGTGAGTTCCTTCATAACTCTGGACTTAGATAATTTGGAGTGACAGTGACTCAAGGATCCCTAACTCGTGAAGTCTAAAATTGCAAAGAGATCCTAGCCGTTGGTTGGAAGGCAGGGATGTGGAATAAGATCAACAATTCGGGGATTTTTGATTCGGAGAATCAGTGATGAGAGTTGTTCAAAACCCTAAAATTTGAAGCTCTGAAGTCAAGGAGGAAGACACGTATCAAGGTACACGTCATCTTGAGTGATGCCAATGACAGACCATGCCAGCAGAGCAAGTCAACTAAGGACACGTGTCACATTCAGAAAGTGACAAGTGTCAAAGTAAAATTGGCATTTCAGGCACGTTTATATCATGGATTTGAATGAAATGTGGTAGCTACTTGGCACGTGTCAAGTCATCTTGTGACATCAGAAGGTTTGTGTCACGTCAAGAGTTTCTACTTTGGGAGTTTTGCATAACAAGCAAATACTCTAATATCTCGAAGTCTCGAATGTCGAAATTATGGTGGCCATCCATATCGATGAATGATTAAATCATGGCTATCAGATTTTGCAGTAAAAGTGTGAGTGAAAGGTTAAAGTGGACCGTTGATGTATATCTGTGAGATAAACATGAATCGTCTGATTGTATTGGTGATATCATAATCATGAATTTTGCAATGTAGTAAGTCACGAAGACCTGATTGGAAAAACATTGAAACTCCATCAGACGTCCATCCCATCAGATATCGAATCATGACCATTGATTTAATAAAGTGATCGTTTGGTCTAATTGCCTAAGCATGAGGTCACCGTCGTTGGTCATATGCTATAAGCATTTAACTATACATTGTTATAGTTGGTAAAACATGTGTTCCTGTGATGCACGGTCATATGAAATGGTTTGAAGGAAGCAACTTCACAGAATCTGGTATTTGTGAATATAACAAAGATTAGGGATCAAGTATAAAGGATTAACTTGATCCGTGACTGTGATCAATTTATGACAAAAATGAACCAATACACAGTCATGATTAAAAGAGAATAAATCATGAAAATATGAATAAAGAATAAATAGGTAAAATGATATTAATTAAAGTTTAGTTTATCATTTTAAATGAAAAGGTACAATGGTTCAAATAAAGGGACACATTGTTTTAAATTTCACACTAGTTTGAAGATTATATAAATGAGAAAAAGTGGTGAGAAGAATGTGTCTCTATTGTCCAAAAAAGAAGATCAAATGATGAAGCAGATCCCAAGAAGATATTAGAGGAAATAAAATGTGAATTACAGAGAAGATGAAATGCAGTGATGAGTATCTTATGATATACCTTTGATCATAAGATCAAATTGATTCTATAATGGATAACTACTATTGGATTTGAATAAACTCTAGTTGGATAGACTGGGTTCTATCAGCAAGTTGGGTCTTCCAACAAGCTGGGTCTTTCACCAAGATGGGTCTTGGCATAGATTTGGTGCTCTCCAAGGATTTGGCTCTTATCACTTCAGTTGGTGCTGAAAAATTTAGTTGGTGCTAAACAAAAATCCTCTCTCACATATATTCATATTACTATGTTCATATTTATTATACAAAATCTTATACAAACATATGGTGTCTTTGTGTTCATTGTAATTATGATGTGATTGTTCTTAATCTATTCAAATATGTTTTAAGTGGTAACATGGAAAAAGAAATAGTTAAAATAGTTCACAGACTAATTCACCGCCCCATCATAGTGTGGGTTGTGTGTTCTTCAATTGGTATAAGAGGAAAGGTTCCTTCAAACACAGTTTAAACACTGGAAGACAAATCTTGAAGAAATGGGTGGACACATGGCTCTCTCTTCAATTGAAGCTCCTTTATTCGATGGAACAAATTATTCCTCATGGAGAGAAAATATGAAATAGTTTTTGAGGTCAAAAGGATTTGAGGTTTGGAATTCAGCATTAAGCAAGCCCCAAGACTTAACCACATCAAATAATCTATCCAAAATTACAGTCCAAAGAAGAGAAAGGAAGAACAATGAAGTGGCATTGAAGATTATTCTCAATGGATTGTTAGATACAATCAAGACAAGCATAGGACTATGCACATCTGCCAAGGACTTATGGCTAAAGTTAGAAAAGATGTATCAAATCAAAAATAAAGACACAGAAGACATTCCTATAAGGGATGAATATGAAGACTCAACCATCAATAAAAGTAAGGATTCTCCACAATATTTCAATTGCAATAGCAGTGATATTGAATCCTCCTCTGCAAGCAAAGAAGAAGACTCAAATATAATAATAGAACGTTCTTTTAGCATCTATCCCATGGAAGAAAAAGAAGAAGAACTATCAAAGTTCAAAGAAAAGGTTGATTGGAGTCTCTTTCAATACCTCTATCACCCTAATGAATCAGACTATAGCTATCTTCATGACTACACTCAAGAATTCCTTGAAAAGAGTCAAAAACATGTCTTGAAAATAAAGAAAATTCTCAAGGACAGCGATAAGGTAATATATGAATAGGACAATCAGTTAGAAGAGAAAGAAGAGGATATCGAGAAGCTGAAGAAAGAAATTAGTCAAGTAAAAGAAAAGGAGAAGGAAGATGATGAGCTGGGAAATCATAAGCATATCCTGGAAATAAAAGAAAAGCTCAAATAATATAAAGAAATCATATCTGAGCAAAAGATTCAGTTAGAAAACAAAGAAGATGAGATCAAAAGATTGAATTTTTTTTTTGTTGATCTAACAAAAGAAAATGAGGAGAAAATCAACAGACTGAAAAATGAAATCAGTCAAGCAAAAGAAGAAAAGAAGGAAGTTGTCGTCTCAAGAAAAAACATTGTAGATCTAAAGGAAATAAGGGAAAACTATGTCAATCTTAAAATCCAACTTGAAGAAGCCAAAAGGAGAGAAGAGGTAGTAAAGAATTAGTTGGACAAAAAGGAAGAATCTTGTCATGAGTTGGAAGAAAAAGTTGTGAATCTTAGAAAGAAGGTTGAGAAGTAAGACACCCAAAACAAGTTCTTGAACAACTCCATGACCCTAGATGAGATCTTGGATAGTCATAGATCACCATATGATGAGTCTAGCCTTGGATACAATAAGGAAGAGATCAATACTCCTAAGAAATCTGATGCAGGTCCTTCATTTGTAAAAGGTGAAAACAAATTTGACACAACTCCTTCACTTGTAAAGGATGAAAACAGGTCCGACACAAGTCCTTCATTTGAAAAATATGAAGGAAGGTCTGACACATCTCCTTTGTTTGCAAAAAGTGAAAGTAGGTATGACTCGGGTTCTTCACGTTCAAGAAATAAAAGCAACACTAAAAAATTTAGAAGTTCAGATCATGGAAGACATCCAGAAGCTATTCATAGACATCAAAGAAAGATCAGAAGAGAGACACCTTCATGGATGAATCAAAGAAGGTATGAAAGTAACTTTAATGGCTATTGTTTTACTTGTAATGTATATGGTCATAAATCCTTCGAATGTAGGCATCATGGAAGAAAACAAGTTGGTAGGTTTAACAACAATATAAGATGCTAGAACTACAATCATGTTGGGCATATTGCTGCACATTGTTACACTATGAGATGCTATAGTTGTGCTGAATATGGTCACAAAGCCTATAACTGTTGAAACTCAAGAAAACAGTCAATAAGAAATGCTTCACACAATATTCCAACAAGAGTAAATAAGAAGATATGGAAAATAAAATCCCAAGTACCAAATAAGAAAGAGGAGGAAAATATTGCTCCTGAAATTGATGAAGTTAATAATAGGAGTTTGGGGGATAAAAATTATAATAAGGAATATTCTCAAAACAAGGATAAAGAAGCTTCTAGTGCACATAATAATGACGTTGAAGATGAATCTTCAATGCTAGAACAACAAGAAGAAGTTACAGATAAACCCATTGTGCAAAAAATCTTAAGGTTATTACCTATGAGATATGATCCAAAGATTTCTTCAATTAAAGATAGATCCGATATAAATACCCTCATAGTTGATCAAATCCATGGAATATTTACATCTTTCAAAGCATCCAAGACAAAGATAAATCAAGAGCAAAAACCTCAATCCAACCATCATGAGGAATCTGATGTGGAAGAAGCCAATTTCATTAGAAAAGTTCAAAAAGGATCATGGAAATACAAAGGTAAGCTTCTTTTCAAATGTTTTAACTGTGGCAAAGTTGGTCATTTTGCATCCAAGTGTCCCTATCCTAAGGAAGACCCTGAAGATGAAGAAAATAAAAATAATCAAAATAAGGAGGAAAAACCCAACGACAAGATTTTTTTTTACAAAGGGATGATGTAAGCACATTAGTACTCATATGGAACAGAGGTCAACTTAAGATTAATAGTAGAAAAAATCCTTGTGAACCATGTTTTGGGAGAGCTCATTCTATAAAATACTTCAAAGTCTTTGGAAGTAAGGGTTATATCAAAAAACTTGAGAAGAATCTCAAAAAATTTGATGCCAGATCTGATGAAGGTATCCTTCTTGGATATGCTTCTATCAAGAAAGCATACAAATGCTACAATATTAGGTTACATAAGATTGTTGAGAGTGAAGATGTCAACATGGATGATATAAAAACAATTGGTATCCTAGTTATAGATTGATGAGAATCGATGGACAGTTGTTTGAATAAATATGAGATACAATTGCACAATGTTCCAGTAGGAGAATGACATCCGTAGAAGAAGCATTCTGATGTACAAAATGAGGTAAATGACATTCCATAAAGATAACAAGAAGAGAAACCTTATCAAGAAAAACTATCCTTCTAGAAACAAAGAAGGAGAACAGACAGTAAAAGCTTAAGGGCAGTTCTGACTAAAAAATTGAAAGTAATTAGATTAAGTCTTGAAAAGACTCAATCACTACAATTTTTTTTATCAAGAAGACTACTCATATGAAACAAAAGAATCCCAAGCAACTGAGATAAGAAGCTATTAAATCAATAGGGGATGAAACCTTATCAGGAAAAGCTACCTTTTCATATATAAAAAGGGAGAGTAGTTAGAAGAAGAGTGAGAGCATATTAACAGGGGCGATCATTCAGCTATGACTGACAGAAGATGTCCACAGGAAGAGTTACCCAAGTTCAGTCTGATCAGTAACATACATGAGCTTTACTAGTGGTCAGAAAAGTAATTATACTGACAGATCATAAGAGAAGAAACTCTTTGCCATTGATGTCAAAGGGGGAGAGGAAATTCATATAAAGGAAAACTTCATAAAAGGAAAGCATCAACACAGGGGGAGTTTTGTATAATAGGTTTATGTGTTGATGATGCAGCCGCACCTGTAGGCACGCCCGCTCCTTCAGGATCTTCCTCCACTCATAGCCCGAAGAACTCAAATGTTCCTCTAACTCCCTATTGGGAATTTTCCTTACCCACAACAACTCTTCAAAAGATCTCCCTTAATGATCGGGAAATCGGACTTCGCGATTTCGTGAATCCTATGGTCGTGTGTTTTGTGCCTCACGATTCCCTGAAATCCGACGTGGGTCAACGTTGACTTTTTCCCTTGCTATCGGTGTTCTCCCTATCGAGAACTTTCTACTCGCTACGTCAACAAATGGAATTTTTGAACTTCAAACCCCGATGTGCCGATACTCCAATGCACGTGTGGGTTGACTATTCAATGGTCCCATCACCTTATTGGGATATCAGACTTCGCGGGATCATGAATCCAGATGTCAATGGATTCGAGACTTTCCTTTCCCTGATCCTCGATATGGTACGCCACCTGTCCTCCACTAAGCCTGTGGTGGCCCTACACTATTCTTCGCCGTCGGGATATTGCGTTTCGTGATTCCAAGCTACAAGAATACCTTGTCTCTGAAATCCCCGATGCTTTGGACCTTGACTCCCTTGAATCTCTTGACACACGTCCCAATTGATGGAAGGTTCTAGGATCGTCAGGATATCATGGATCGCGATATCGCAATTCTCGTTGCAACAACTTGGAGCTTCGACTCGCAAATCCCCGATACACGATATCACGTGTAGATCCGACGGTCCTTGTGACTCGGATCGACGGCTCTGCCCCTCCTGAGCTTTAAACCTTCGGATGTTCTTGTCGTAACTTCCCTGCACCTCTGTGAGATCTAACGGCCCTCAGAATTTTGCAAAATCTCACCGAAGGATTTCGACCGTCCGTTCTTCCTTCCATAATCCACAGAATGACTAGATGTTCCTCTGCGCACAACTTGCAATGCCTGCTTGAATACTTCAATCACGACTTCTCTTACTGCCCTTCAATGAATTCGAAGGCCTATTCCTCCTCGAGATTTTCCACGGCTTCAAGTCTTCTTGGAAATCCCTTGCACACACTCCTTGCGGCAACCCTTCAACCTCGACTGAGTGTTGAAGTTCCTCGACTCTGCGCACACCTGTAGCAGTAGTCTCTCAAATGCTTCACTCAGGTTCACAACCCTAAGACCTTTAACCAGCCTGCACACTCCTTGCATGGCTCATGTGCCCAACTACACCTTTGAGGAAATGAGAACAAAAGTTATCCCTCTCTGAACCTTCTGTCAATGCACTCCTTGCAGACAATTCGACTGCACTCCTTATAGGAATTCTCTGGCTCAAATGGAGAAACAATTGAAACTCATTCTTTCACCTTTTTAGACTTCAATCCATACATGAAATCACATACACAACATATAAAAGAAAATACATAACCAGGAAGCAAACATTCATGAGCACAACATGAATTTGAACCAATCTTCTTCTATTAATTCAAATATTAGTACCTGGGTGTTCTCTACACAACTCTCTGCTTCTCCTATACTCTTCCTGGATTGATTATTTTTTTACATTGATACAATGAGGGTGTCTATATCTATTTTCCCTCTAGCTTTCTAAAACTGTCTAATCTATGAATTAAATTCCTATCTACCTGCATTAACTAGATTAAATGTTGTCTATATACTAAAGGACGAGAGCTTAAAGGCTCAAGGTCCATTACAATATACAAGTGCGCCTTATCTTAAATGGCTCATTTAATTTTTGCACAACAGTTCCAAAGCATTTCAAAATTTGTGCTGGCTTGTCCAGCTATCCTCCGCTTTCGCACTGGCTCGCTTGATGTGTTGGCGATGCTCCTGCATCATACTCCTCGACTTGAAAAATTTCATGGGCTCCTGTCCATGAGCTCCTGCATGGTCTGTCCATGCTTTTGTATTTCCACTTCAATCTCCCAGCTGGCATCTTCAACTGGAAGGTTTTTCCATTTGACCAGATACTCGAAGCATTCTTTCCTCCTGGTCTTCTTACTCACTCTCTTGTCCAGTATGCATTCCATCTACGGCTTCTCTGCAACTAGCAATTATTTCATCCACTGGATCAATGGCTGCTCAGTTCCAGTCTCTGCTCCTCCAGCTTGTATGGGTATAAATCTGCGATGTTGAATATTGGAGATATTCCGACCCCATCAGGCAACTCGATCTCATAAGAATTTTCTCCAAATTTTCTCAAGACCTTACATGGTCTGATTTTCTTCATTTTCAGCTTGTTGTATGTTCCTCTCAGGAACCTTTCTTTCCTCAAATGTGCCAGAACTAGATCACCAACTTCAAACTGAAGTTGTCTCTGATGTTGATCCGCTCTGCGCTTGTACTCCTGGCTTGATTTCAGCAACCGCTCCTTCACCCTGTTGTGAAGTTCCTTCATTGCCTCATAAAATTATTCTACACTAGCACTGCTAGTCCCAGTCCGTTCTAAATCCCTTAGTTCATAAACTCCCCTTGGCTGCATTCCATATACAACCTGAAATGGACTCTTTCCTATGCTCCAATTCATTGAGTCATTATATGCAAACTCTGCCTGTGGTAATACACTGTCCCGTTGGATATGGTGTTCTATGGCGAAGCTCCTCAGCAAGTCTCCCAGACTTCTATTGACCACTTCTGTCTGTCCATCCATCTGAGGATGATAAGCTGAACTAAACATCAAATTAGTCCCCAGCTTCTTCCATAAGGTCCTCCAAAAATGCCCTATGAATTTAGTGTCTCTATCTAAAACTATGCTTTTTGGCAACCCATGAAGTCGAATGACCTCTTTGAAGAACATATTTGCGATATGAGTCACATCACTGGTTTTCTGGCATGGGATAAAATGTGCCATCTTGGAAAACCTGTCCACTACCACAAATATTGAGTCAAATCCTCTTTGTGTCCTTGGCAATGCCAATAGGAAATCCATGTTGATCGCCTCCCATGGCCTCTCTGGTATGGGCAATGGCTGATAAAAACCTGCATTATGCTTCCTTCCCTTCGAATGTTGGCAAATTCTGTAGCTGTCAATGAACCTCTTGACCTTTGACCGCATCCCTAGACAAAAGTATGACCCTCTTAGCTTCACGAATGTCTTGTCATGACCAAAGTGTCCTGCTAATCCACCACTGTGTTTCTCCTTCAATAGATTCTCCCTCATGGAGCAGTTTGGAATACACAATTGATTGCCTTTGAACAACAATCTTTCTTGGATCACGTACTCTATCCACTGGCTTCTGTCTCCAAGAACTGGATTATCAGCTGCTTCATACGCCTCCTTAAAATCTGGATCGTCCATTTACATGTCCCTGAGATTCTCAAAGCCTAAGGTCCTGACTTTGAACTCCTGCATCAGCAAACATTTCCTGCTCAAAGCATCAGCCACTTTGTTAGCAGTACTTGAAATGTGTTTAATCACAAATGTGAAATTTTGCATATACTCTACCCATTTCACATGTTTCTGATTCAACTTCTCCTGTTGAGTCACAAACTGTAATGCGTGATTATCACTATACAATACAAATTCTTTCGGGATCAAGTAATGCCTCCACTTCTTCAGTGCCTGGATGATAGCGTAGAATTTTTTATCATATGTGGAGTATTTCAATTTTGTTGCATTCATCTTTTCGCTGAAATATGCAATTGGTCTGTCCTCCTGACTCAAGACCGCTCCTATGGAAAACCTGCTTGCATCACATTTCACCTGGAATGTTTTCGGAAAATCCGGCAACACCAGAACCGGTTGTTCCATGATCTTCCATTTCAACAAATTGAAGCTTCTCTCATCCTCTGTTGTCCAGTGAAAAGATTTGTGTCGCTTCTTCACTGTATCCATCATTGTTGTGCTAATTCCACTGAAATTCCTGATGAACTTCCGGTAGAAACTAGCCAAACCATGAAAACTCCTCACCTCAAAGATATTCCTCGATGATGGCCAATTTTTTATCACTTCTACCTTATCTGGATCCATCCTCAACTCATTTCCAGATATAACAAAACCCAGATAAATGAGCTTTGTCTTCATGAATGAGGACTTCTTCATATTAATCAACAACTTCTTCTGTTGTAGATTTTTCATCACTATAGCCAAATGCTTCAAGTGTTATGCCACTGATTTACTGTAAATCAGTATATCATCCAAGTATACGATGACAAATTTCCCGATGAATTCCCTCAGGACTTCATTCATCAACCTCATGAAGGTACTCGACGCATTCGTCAAGCCAAACAACATAACAAGCCATTCATACAAACCCTCATTTGTCTTGAATGTTGTTTTCCACTCATCTCCTTCTCTCATGCGTATCTGGTGATATCCGCTTTTCAAATCAATCTTTGAAAAATACCTTGCTCCGCTGAAGCAATCCATCAGATCATCCATCTGCAGTAATGGAAACCTGTACCTGATGGTTATCTTGTTGATTGCCCTCGAGTCGGTACACATTCTCGAACCTCCATCCTTTTTTGGACTGAGTACCGTTGGAACGGCACATGGGATCAAACTTTCCCTGACCAATCCTTTGTCCATCAGTTCCTAGACCTGCTTCTTAACTTCTTCATTTTCTTGCGGCGTCAACTTGTATGTGGCTTTGTTCGGAAAACTGACTCCTAGTATGAGGTCAATATGATGACTCACACTCCTCATAGGTGGCAACGAACGAGGTAATTCATCCACCATAATGTCAGCGAACTCTTCCAGTAGTTCCTGAATCTCCTCTGGTAGATCATCCACTCTTGTTCTAGTCAGAACAATTCTCGATTTTCTGACCACAAAGAATTGTGGATCTTCTTTCTTCTTTACCTCTGTAAGAAGTTCTTTCCCACTCATGAGAAGTACTGTGTTGCTTACTTCCAACTTCACCTCCTTAGCTTTTATCGGAAGCAAAATATGGGTTCTCCCATTCTTCTTTAAAGTATATGTGTTCATTCTCCCATCATGAATCAAATTCTTGTCATATTGCCATGGTATACCCAGCAATAAATGACAAACATCCAAAGGGATGACATCACATAAGATATTATCATTATATCCTCCTATCTTGAATTCAACCAAGCATTTTTTAGTAACAATTACCTGGTGTCCCTTTTGTATCCATGAAACCTTGCATGGACTTCGGTGATCAGTTGTCTCTAGCTCCAGTTTTTCCACCATCTTAGTTGAAACAAGATTATCTGTGCTACCGCTGTCCACGATAACCTTCCATACCCTATCCTTGGTCTTGCAAGCTATTCTAAAAAGTCTGGTCCTTTGAGCTGAACTTTCCACCTCCTTCTCGTGTGTCAAAAGGAGTTTACACATCATCAATGACCTTCCACCTTCAGCGTCTTTGGCCTCAACATCCCGCATCTGCACTTTAGTGATGTGAACTTCTTCAATGTCCTTCTTTTTCTCTGGACACTCGTAAGAATTGTGCCCATTTTTCCCACATGTGAAGCATGTGATGACTCCATCTCTTCCTCTTCCTCTACCTCTAGTACGAGGAAACATGTTGTTATCGACATATCCTCCTCTCTGCTCAATATGATGTTCTCTTTTCTCAGCATGTTTCCCTCGCTGTGAACTTCCCCCTCTCTCAGTACAAGTTTGAGGTTTCTTCCATTCCTCTTTGGGCTTCTGGTATTTATCTTGGGCAACTGACTTGCCTCTAGGCTGACTTCTGCCTCGGCCTCTCTGACCTTGCTTATGGCTCAACTTCTCTTCAGCTTTCAGAGCCATATGATAAGCATCCTCCACCATTCGGATGGTTTCCATACTCAATTCATCCTGAATGTCGTATCTCAGACCATTCAGATATCTAGCAACCTTCTCATCATCGCTCTCCCGATGACCTGCCCTAATGTTTAGTTGATAGAATTCCTCAGTGTATTCTTTCACTGTCATCAACTTCTGTCTCAAGTTCTGCATCCTCCTGAACAGAGTAATTTGATAGTCTCTTGGGATGAACTTTGCCTTCATCTTTGTAATCATTCGATCCCAACTCCTAATCTTCTACTTGCCTTTGCAGCGTCTATCTGCTTGTAGCTCGTCCCACCATAATGCTGCATGTCCTTTCAGGCGCGTGACAACATGTCTGACCTTCTTATCCTCTTCAACATCTTCATAATCGAAGTAGGTGTCAAGAGCTCTAATCCAATCTAGTAGCTCTTCTGCATCCAGATTTCCCTCATAGACTGGAATGTCCATCTTTGGCTTTGCACCCATCCCGGCAATAGCTTTAATTAGTCGTTCATTTGCTGCATCTTTGGCTGCAACTTCCTCTTCGCGTTCAACCTCTATTTCACTATCAAAATCACTCAGATCCCCTACACTAGTTGTGCGTCTTTGCGTTGTCTCCATGTCCTCAAGTCTTTCTCGGAGATCACACATTTGCATTTCCATTTCTGGATTAGCTACCTACCTGCCTCTTCTCCACACCTCCCTATCCTCTGGATCAGGTGATTGCCTTTCTCTCCTCGGTATCATCGTGAATCCTCTTCTCTGCTACAGAAAGCAAAGAGCCTTCCCCTGCTCTAATATCACTCTTCACGCAGCCGCACCCGCAGGCACACCCACTCCTTCAGGATATTCCTCCACTCATGGCCCAAAGAACTCAAATGTTCCTCTAACTCCCTATCGGGAATTTTCCTTACCCACAACAACTCTTCAAAATATCTCCCTTAATGATCAGGAAATCGGACTTCACGATTTCGCGAATCTTATGGTCGTGTGTTTTGTGTCTCAAGATTCCCCGAACTCCGATGCGGGTCAACATTGACTTTTTCCCTTGCTGTCAGTGTTCTCCCTATCGGAAACTCGCTACTCACTACATCAACAAATGGAAGTTTTGAACTCTGAACCCTGATGTGTTGATACTCCGATGCATGTGTGGGTTAACTATTCAATGGTCTCGTCACCTTATCGAGATATCGGACTTTGCGGGATTGTGAATCTGGATGTCAATGGATTCGGGACTTTCCTTTCCCCGATCCCCGATATGGTATGCCACCTGTCCTCCACTAAGCCTGCGGTGGCCCTACACTATTCTTCACCGTTGGGATATTGCGTTTCGCGATTCCAAGCTACAAGAATACCTTGTCTCTGAAATCCATGATGCTCCTGACCCCAACTCCCTTGAATATCCTGACACGCATCCCAATTGATGGACAGTTATGGGCTCATCGGGATATCGCAGATCACGATATCGCAATTCTCGTTGCAACAACTTGGAGCTTCGACTCACGAATCCCCAATACATGATATCACATATAGATCCGACAGTCCTTGTGACTTGGATCGATGTCTCTGCCCCTCCTAAGATTTAAACCTTTGGACTTTCTCTCTGTAACTTCCTTGTGCCTCTGTGAGATCTAACGGCCCTCAAAATTTCGCAAAATATCCTCGAAGAATTTCGACCGTCCATTCTTCCTTCCATAATCCATGGAATGACTATATGTTCCTCTGCGCACAACTCACAGCGCCTCCTTGAATACTTCAATCACGACTTCTCTTACTGCCCTTCAGTGAATTCAAAGGCCTATTCCTCCTCGATCTTTTCCACGACTTCAAGTCTTCTTGGAAATCTCTTGCACGCACTCCTTGCGACAACCCTTCAACCTCGACTGAGTGTTGAAGTTCCTCGACTCTGCGCACACCTGTAGCAGTAGTCTCTCAAACGCTTCACTCAGGTTCGCAACCCTGAGACCTTTAACCAGCCTGCGCACTCCTTGCACGGCTCCTGTGCCCAACCGCATCTTTGAGGAAATGAGAACAAAATTTATCCCTCTCTGAACCTTCTGTCAATGCACTCCTTGCGGACAATTCGACTGCACTCCTTGCAGGAATTCTCTGGCTCAAATGGAGAAACAATTGAAACTCATTCTTTCACCCTTTTAGACTTCAATCCATACATGAAATCACATACACAACATATAAAAGCAAATCCATAACCAGGAAGCAAAAATTTATGAGAAAAACATCAATACACAGAGAATCAGACACACAACCATGAATTTGAACCAATCTTCTTCTATTAATTCAAATATCAGTACCTGGGTGTTCTCTACACAGCTCTCTACTTCTCCTATACTCTTCCTAGATTGATTATTTTTTTACAATGATACAATGAGGGTGTCTATATTCGTTTTCCCTCCATCTTTCTAAAACTGTCTAATCTATGAATTAAATTCCTATCTACCTACACTAACTATATTAAATGTCATTTATCTACTAAAGGACGAGAGGTTAAAGGCTCAAGGTCCATTACAATATACAAGTGTGCCTTATCTTAAATGGCTCATTTAAGTTTTGCGCAACAGTTCCAAAGCATTTCAAAATTTGTGCTGGCTTGTCCAGCTATCCTCCGCTTTCGCGTTGGCTCGCTTGATGTGTTGGCGATGCTCCTGCATCAGTTGACCTCAATGACAAATGGGGAGATTGTTGAAAATATTGTCATTGATGTCAATAGTCGAATTGATGATCTGTAATGATGGAGAATATCATATGATATTGTCATTGATGTCAACATGTATATTAGTAGGTAGAAGATGTAAAATTGTGTGTAGAGAAGGAAAAGTGCAATGCACAGTAAATCAGGAAGCAGAAGAAATTCATGCAAATGCAGAGATCAAAGCTCAGGAGGATTAACGAATGACTATCAGTGCATAAAAGAATGCACATATAGTATTAAATATTAGGATAATTAGCGAGTGAAGAAGTGCATTGCAGAAGTATCAATCAGGATCGTAGGAAATGGTGAGAGTCCTCAACATTCATCCGATCAGAGTGAGAATCTCAACAACCGTCTAATCAAGAGGTTGACCGTGAGCTTGAGGATCGTAAAAGGATCATGACCTTTGGATCAGATCACAGGGGACCACCAATGGTTAGATCCAGTGAAGTTGTAAGGAGTATAATCCTAGGAGTAAGACAACACTCCAAAACTACAAAATGATCCTAGTCGTTAGATCCAAAGGACATGTGGCAAGCGACTGGCATTTCACTGACTCGCGAGCTGGAGAAGTCAAAGGAATAGATGTATGAACTCTCGATACATGAAATTGTGAAAATATCTGAACCATTGGATCGTGTTCAAGTGGAAGGACAAGATAAGCTACAAGAGCTACATCGTAGAATAGATCTGGACCATCAGATCATCCAAAAAGATCACAGTCATTGATCATTTTGAAAATATCATAGCCATTGATCATTCCAAAAAGATCATAGTTGTTGATCATTATGACATCATCAGATCCGTCCATTTGAAGGGACATGTGGCGAGAGACCAGCATTTCGTTGACTTGTAGGAGAGAAAGGTCAAAGTTGGAAACAACGAGAACTTGCAATATGCAAAATTTTGATGCTCTTGAGAATTGGGCCCCTGGTCACTGTGAACAGTCACATGGATGGAGGCCAAAGGAGGAGCTAAGGATTTTTTATCCCTTTTCGGATATTGAGAAATTAGGAATGGAAGAAGGGAGGTGATTAGTCCTCCAAACTCGCAAAACGCGAAATACCGAAAATCTCTAGGCCGTTAGATCACAAAGGTATGAGGACCGTTAGATCTAGAAGAAGCTGCAAAACAATTAGCTGTGAGTTCCTTCAAAAATTTGGAATCGAATAATTTGGAGTGACAATGACTCAAGGATCCCTAACTCGCGAAGTCCAAAATTTCGAAGAGATCCTAGCCGTCGGTTGGAAGGCGGGCACATGGCATAATATCAACAATTCAGTGATTTGTGATTCAGAGAATCAGCGATGAGAGTTGTTCAAAACCCTGAAATCCAAAGCTACGAAGTCAAGGTGGAAGACACGTATCAAGGTCCATGTCATCTTGAGTGATGTCAATGACATACCAAGTCAACAGAGCACGTTAGGTAAGGACACGTGGCACATTTAGATAGTGACAGGTGTCAAAGTAAAATTGCCATTTCATGCACATGTATATCACGGATTTTAATGACACGTGGCAGCTACTCAGAACATGTCAAGTCATATTGTGATGTTAACAGGTTTACGTCATGTTGGAAGTTTCTACTTGACGATTTTTTCCTATCAAGCAAATACTCTAATATCTCGAAGTCTCGAATGCTGAAATTATGGTGTCCATCCATATCGATGAATGATTAAATCATGGCCATCATATTTTGAAGTAAAAGTATGAGTGCAAGGTTAAATTGGATTGTTGATATATATCCGCGAGATAAACATGAATCGTTTGATTGTATTGATGATATCATAATTGGGAATTTTGCAATGTAGTAAGTCACGAAGACCTGATTGGAAAAATGCCAAAACTTCATCAGACGTCCATCCCATCAGAGATTGAATCATGATCGTTAATTTAATAATGTGTTATTTTGGTATAATTCCCTAAGCGTGAGGTCACCTTCATTGTTCATATGCTATAATCATTTAACTATACATTTCTATAGTTGGTAAAACCTGTGGTCCTGTGATGCACGGTCATATGAAATGGTTTGAAGGAAGCGCCTTCACGGAATCTGGTGTCTGTGAAAATAACAGAGATTAGGGATCGAGTATAAAGGATTAAATTGATCCATGACTATGTGGAGTACACTGGTGTCATCGCTCCTGCAAAGGAATGACACCTTGCACAGGTTTTTGTTGACCAAATATGGGGTTTCCCCTAGTTGAGAAAGAAGACGAAGAAAAATGATTATTTCCAAATGTGCCAAATAAAGAGAACGACATTGATCCCACCAACATCATGTAGGATGAATGTCCCAAACTACCTCCACTCAACAAACTACAGTTAGCATTAGGCTCGATCGACTGTTGAAATGCGACACCGAGCAAAGGGGATGGAGGAGGTATATGACCCCCACCATAAGGGATAACATTGAATGGCGACGTGGTTCCTATGGTAGATCCTTGCAAGCGAAATTTTGAGCTCCCTTCCCTCAGAAACATGGTCTATAAAGCAGAGTAAGAAAGAATTGAGTTCGAGTCAAAACTAGGAATCCCATATGAGAAGGGAGCGCCTAATGTGCTTTGAATGAAGGAAGTAGTAGTGGACATCATCGAAGAAATCAAACCACTTCTTGAAGTTGTGGGCATTGGGATTATCATGGCCCTGATAGATGGAGGTGGGGGGCAGGTACAATTCCCCCTCTAGTGGCAGCCGTAACGAGAGTATGAGGACTCCCTAACGTAGTAGCAACATTTTCTTCCATCATCGCTCACCGAATAAGCTGGTGTTAAGAAGAATTCACCTCAAGAGGGATTATCTGGATTAGAAGCGATGCCAATAAGTTGGTGATCAGAGGATTTGCTGGCATGAAACCTTCGGTCTCGAGGTTGGAAACGATGGATTCCTCCAGGGATGGAAATTATTTTCTCGAAGATGGTTTGGGTACATTTTCCTACAGCCCGTTAGCTTCAAACGATCATTCTTGACCTAGCCTACGCCTCAACAGTGGAAGAGGTGGCTCCAAAGTAACTGGTGATAGGCCCTGAAGCCTACATGACTAATGAAGTTGTTGATCTTCCACTTTGTGAAATGATCAACTGAAATTGTAAGGTTTAGATAGCAAGAATCAAAGAGGAAACACTAAAAGTTCCTAGAGGAAAATCAAGAAGACAAATAACTAGTGGGAAGGACAATTACACCAATCAACTGTTGGAAGATTGGTTGTTGTCATTGATGTCAACCCTAGTCATGGGTTTTGGACCACAAGATTGATGAAGTTATTTGGACATAAAGGAAAATGCACATGTAGATACAACACCCATGGATGGATAGTATACATCATTCTCTTTCTGGTGGTATTTGGCACAGCACGTGGATCCTCATGGTTGAGGAGAAATGAATTTTTTAAGATGACAAAGTGAATTGTACATGTAGGCCCTGAAGACAATTACAGAAAAGAATTACAAAATAAGAAAGTGTCAGGTCGGCCCTAATGTTAAAATTAAGTGACATAAATGGTATAAATAAACATCATTATACATTCATTTGATACAAGTCGAATTTCAGAGAGAAGAAGAAGTAAAAGAAGGCCGGATTTCAAGAGAGGATGAAGTCTTTTGGTGATGTGTTCTAAGGTATGTTATTTTCAGGTCATCTTACCATTTTTGCCATAACTTTTTTTCTAGAACGCTTCAGATGGTGAAATCTCTATGGTAGTGAGAAGACATGTCAAGGTACCTCTGGTAAAAAGTTTAGAGCTTTATTCGCTATAATTATGGAGATATACTCTGTGGAACATAGGGTTTGTGACCAGTCCTGAAACTAGTCAAAAAACAGGTGTTCCGGGTAAAACAGTCATAACTTTTTCATACAGACTCCAAATGCAGTGGGACCACTTCCATTGGAAA
>ML789082.1:363240-413755 GCA_009831015.1 Picea engelmannii | reverse complement strand
AGCTACCTTTGGAAGTCATTACTTCCCTTGAACAAAAATTATTGATTATTTCTCATATATTGTGCATGGTGTATTGTGGTGTATTGGTGTAACTCTTATACTATTGTTCATTTCTCATTGGATATAATTGAATGGTTTAAGTACAAGTTGAAAAATGTTTTAAATTTTACTTGATATTGATTCACCCCCCTCTCAGTATCAACATCAACACTAGAGAACTTACCAGTGCAAGTGCAACTCGAACATGGAAGCACCCTCCAAGTATACTCTACAAAGAATGATCTGACATCCCCAGTAGGTACCACAGTATACCCCTATAGTCACATGTTAATTCCTTAAAAATAGGCAACTAGGTTGCAAGCTCACATTCAATCACCATGCAGGTACAGTCGACAATTGGGATGATAGTAATGAGCAGGATAACAATTCTGAAGCTTCTCAAGGTGTCGAAAGCAATTGGTTTGGAAGACATATGAGGATCTCAAATGGATTTTAGGTCCACGAGGATCCATAGACAAATTCGATCAGTATGATTCCCAAGAAATAGCATAAATATGCAATCCCCACTATGCTCAGTCCAACTTCGGAGGGGTTATCTCCTCTACCTTTCCTTGCGCGACCTCATTTTTATCCCCTATGTTAGAGGGCGTTCCCGGATAACTCTTATGATGCTGGAATTTAGACACTCCCTATATCAGACTCTGATTTTGTTTTATATGTCCTTGAAGAGTTTCCTCTTCACACCTATCTCAAGGCCCTTAAAATCCTAAACTAGTTGGTGAACCCTACAAACAAAAAGTCTAATAGATTTTAAGTTAAGTGTTAATTTTATGGGCTTTATTTATGCAAAGGATGTGAACATGCAACTAGTGGTGTTTGCAAGAGATGAAAAGAGGAGAAAACTTTAGAGCATTTATATCAAAAAGAAAACTAGATACTTCAAATTTAAAGCAGAAGCTTGTAAAATCATTGTGAAAATCAACTTTTCAAATTAATGTTTCAAGATATTATAACTGAAAGTTTCCTAAAAGAGTATTTTTGTTTCATGATGAAAAATTACTTATACCTTCAGAAAAACAAGAAAAAACTTTGAAACTGAAACTCTTTTCTTTTGCAAACTGATCACCTACGCTACACTACCAAACTAGGTGCATAACTAAATGCATTTTTATTTTTTTTTTGGAAATGCTTTAGAAAGAAAAACTAAAGTAATTTTTTTTTGTTTTGTTTTTCAAAGCATAAACATGACAAAGAGAAAACATAAACCAAGATTTAAAGAGAACCTAGGCCAACTGCGTAAACATGGGGATTCAAAAGAAACCAAAGGAGGATCAAAAACTTGAAAGTTCACCTAAACCTCTAGGCAAAACAAAAGAAACCCAAGAAACAAGTTCAAACCAATTCTTTAACCCAAGCTAAGGAAACTAACCAATACCTAGTAAAGTCCAAGAAAGGCGTAAGAATCCCAAGGCTTATGTCAAGAAAGAGAAAGAATCCTCTTTAATTAAAAAAAAAAACAAAAAAACCTTCAAGACATAGAGATGTGGGCTATTGCACTAGTATCCTGCTTATGTACGCATTTTTTCTACTGTGAAAATTGTGTATGTATGTGGGTTGAGCCAAAGCAGAGCACATACACCTTTGAAATTTTTCAAAAAGAGAAAGACTTGGAAGACTGACTGGGAAGGTAAAGTTGGTAGGCACCTAGAAGGTGACCAGAGACCCTAAATTGACTCATTAAACTTGATAAAACTCAAAAGGAATTGAAAAAACCAATTAAAACCAAAAACCTCCCACTAAGACCCTAGAGAGACTCCCTAGTGGAGTCGCCAATTCTACTAATGGAGAAAATCCCACTATTACTATACTGGGTCGGAGTATAGAAAGAGAATTGATCTCTCTTAAAAGATAGTTTGACTTCTAAACTACCCCAAATAATATAAACTTAAAATACAAGAGAAGGAAAAGAGAGTGTACCTTAGGTCCTTTAAGCTGGTGTAGACCTCCTTCTCTTTTGTATTTTATTGGGCTGCTAGTCTCCTCCCAAAGATAACCTGAAAACAATTTGGACAACAAAGGTACAAGATAGTCTATCTCTACTTATCAATGTTAGGGTTCAAATATAAATGTAAATTCATTAATCAAATATGCAAAAAAACACAATATTTGGGACAATAATAAAAATCTTTTATTCAAATCAGAATATTACAAAAGGTTTCAACCTTCTTATCGGCAGATGCTCCACGAACCTGGTACGGGAACCTCTTATTGTTGTTCGAAGTGCATCATTCATGTGATACCTCTCACAATAAACCAATCTCCTTGGGAAATAAGGAAGGGATTGTATAGGGAGAGGGATGGAGGGGGAATGCTAAGGCCAAATCTCAGAAGGGGTTGCAAAGCTTGGTTTAAAAAGGGGAAGGGATTTTGGTAGAGTTTCTTTGTTCTAATGATTTATTTTTGAATGATACCCAAAGACCTCCTTTTATATGGACAAAATATGGTTATCCGGTTTGGGGATGGGCTACAATGGGTGAATTGGTTGGGAAACCCTCGATAGCACGTAAAATACACTGAATCCATTGTAAATTTTTACTTTTTGCAACTTTTGGAGGTAAATGCAGGCTATTTCGCATGTAGCCTACATATGTACGCAGGATTTCTAGTATGCATGTAGAGTGTGTACATGACCAATAGTTCAGCAGGGTGCATACATGCTTCAAAAAATGATTTTTTAAATAGAGATCCACAACAATAATTTGGAAAATTGTGAAAGTAGAAAGGCCAATGTCATGTATGCATAGGTAGGGAATTTTAGGGCTAACAAGGACACAAAGAAATGATACCCATAGTGAATTGTTTTCTATATATTCCTCAAGGTTCCTACCAGATGATAAAGAGCCTTATGTTGTACCAATTCATTGTGAGCAAATATTTCTTTAACTCAAATAAAAACCAATAATGATCATTAATATATTGATTCATAGTTTTTTGCGATAATATACGTTTTTATTAATAAATAAAAGTTTTATAAGATATTTCTAATATATATATATGTCATTCATGTGAAGTTATTTTTCTATGAAGATATTTTGGACACGAAATAGATATTTGTCATACATTGTGATCCAAGATTAAGGTAGGTATTTGACAATGCATTAGTGGATATTGAGAAAAACAATGATTTCCACCAAAATGAGAGAGATAGATTAGAGAACATCGAATAAATTAACATCCATGATGATGTTGAATATGGTTATGTTCAAACACAAGAAGACAACAATTCAGAGTTAGATGATTTTATGGAAGACAACAATATGGATGGTATAGAAAATGATGATCCAAATTATACATTTTGTAACAATATAGATAGTATACAGTCAAATTTCAATGATGATGAAGATGATGCATATCAATAAGAGGATGATGATAATATCAAATACTTGAAAGAACATATGAAACATTGACAATGATAAACTGGATGGCATTGTTGCAGAAAATAATGTTAATGAGAAAGACTTATAAATTTTCAAAATTATTTGTAATCCAATTTTTAAAATGTTGATTCTTATGGCCCAAACTTTCATGAAATGATTCGGTATTATTTCTGACGATACAAATTACCTTTTGTATGAATTGTTGGAAAAAACAATTAGGATTACTTATATAAGAGTTAGCATGGTTAGTTGTCATTTATTAGCAATTGTTAAAAAATATAATTAAATATATTGTATATGTAAATCAATGTAAATCTAGAAAATTAGGCTAATTAATGTATCCAAAGTTTATTCATTAATTTGTATTTTAAAACAAATTGAAATATTTCACTAAGCCTAAACCTAAGACCTTAACATTTATACCATCCAACCCCTAACCACTTGAAACATGGATGATATTGAATATTATGTGGGGATATCAGACATCCTTGAGTCTTGAAACTCTCCCATACCATCAAGTGACATGTGCCTAGTATAACCATGCCAAATTTCGATGCATACAGGCATAGTTTGGAGACATTTCAACATTGGCCTCATTCACAGGTAACCATGTAGGGTCTATCGATGTCATTAAGCCCTTCACCCGATATAATACCTAATACATTAACAATTAATCCACTTTCATGATGGACTCTATAAAATTGTTTTGGACTGTCTCAACTTAATAGAATCATGGTGTATTAATCATCTCAAAGAATGCCACCAGAAATAGATAAATACATGGAAATTGGCATATTTATTTGTAACGACCCCATATCATTACAACTACATGTGATGCAAAGCAAGTGCAATCTTTTTATTTTATTATTTAAGTGGGATGGAAACAAAGACAACTGTTAAAAAATGCAACTTGACGACAAACACAATGCATGTAGATCAAGCAACGGACAACAATGAATCAACATACAAGCACATTAGGAAACTGGACGAAACATACAATAATCAATAGATAGATAAAGATGACTACCCTCTCGAAACAAGAAATAAAATGCCTACAAGCTAAAGGTCAACATCAACAACCTAACACAACGACTTTGACGACCAATAACTAGTAACCTCTACTGCACGCAAACCAATCGCATTAAGGCATTACAGAAACAAGTAACAACATCAATTATAATGAACAAAACACCTACATCGGGAAGCACAAAACTTCGGCGAGGTTATCCTTTGCATCTATCCATCAGGGTGCGCCATGATCCCCTCATCAGAAATCATGTTGTCACAAGGCAATAGGTGTGACTGTAACCATGGTGCAACATAACATATCTAGATCTCCACCCGAGCTAAATCCAACGCGCTAGGAGACCAGATTAACTGTCAAATACCTGAAGACTACCAAAGCACCCAATCAACAAGTCAACAACATGCAAAGGAAATATGACTACTAAATGATCATACATCACAATAAATTCCAAAACAATACTACATCAATGAAGTTAATGGTGCAAAAGAAATCTAAAGGTTTGGGTTGATTTTATTTTTATTTATTATGTAACAGTGATATCATAATATCAGAATATCGATATTGATTTTATATCTTATTTTAAATTTAAAATCCCTGATTGGGTTTCTTTTGTGGATTATTCATGCCTGAAATTAAACTCAAAGCCTTAAGTTCGTTCTTCCGTATCTTTCATACTCCATTTATTATCATTAAGGATGCATTATGGTAGATTATAAAACACCTATATATGTGTAGAACCCTTTCTTAGCAACATTTGTAGATAGAGAGAATCAAAGTCGCTTAAAGTGTAAGAAGAATTTAAGCATAAGAACAATTAAATTGCTATGAAAAGTGGTCATTAGAATTAGAACTGATATCGTTATGTATTATCGTTAGGTGTTATTAAATTTAATTGATTCTAATTATTAAATGTTTCTAATATAGATATCTCTCTAAATCAACATTTGATCATAACTTGGTCTGTAATAATCACTGTAATAAAAATCTCACGGTAATAATAATCATTGTAATAATTCTCACTATAATAATACATTATCACTGTAATAATAACTATAATAATCACTGTAATAATAAATTATCACTGTAATAATAATCGCCATAATAACTTTGCGGTCTATTAAAGTCTATTTATAAATCCAAAGGTAAAACTATTGATAAAGCTATGGACAAATCATTGCCAACCACAATATCGCTATAAAGAATCTATATACACACATTTATTACAATTACATTACAATTATACACATGTTTATTATTAATTCGCTGTCAAGAATATATACACAGCAATCATCACAACACAGTCACATTCAACCATAAGTTCATTGTCAATCATATTCAAAACATTGTTTATTAACTATGTGATAATGTTGTCTATTCAAAAACGCGGAGATAAGGTTGTCTACTCAAACTGTCTATCTGATAAAAATGCATTCAAAGTTATTACCATTACCAACAACCATTACCACACAGTCACAAAGTAACCATATATACAGTAACCATGCAGTCACAGTTATTACCATTACCAACAACCATTACCATGTAGTCACACAGTAACCATCCATACAACAACCACGTTGTCAAACGTATGAATAGATTTGTTGTATAACATCGCTGTGTTTAGCAGAAAGAGAACACATTTGTATAAAATCATGCTGTGAAAAATTGTATTGTAAAAACTCGTTGTCATATAAATACACAGCATACAAAATCGTTGCTATATAGAAAAATCATTGCCATGTACAAAATCATTGTCATATAAATACACAGCATACAAATCGCTACCATATACAAAATCGCTACATATAAATCATTGTCTAATAAATACACAACATACACATCATACAAAAATCGTTGTCATCGTTGTCATACACAACATAAATTCGCTATCATATACAACATAAAATCACTATCATACTCAACATAAAATCACTGTCCATTATTAATTACTGTCAACAATCAACTCGTTGTCTATTAAGATTTACTATCATCAATATTATAAGCACCCCAACAACAAGTAAAAATGATTTGGGGTAAAAACAAATTTGGTAAAAAAAAATTCAAACAGGACGCATACAATGGTTATGTCAATCAGTAAAAACGATTCCATCTGGATGTAAGCACCCAATCTAGAAGTAAAAATGATTCAGGGTCAAATGAATTTGGTAGGAATGAATTCAACTGGATGCCTACAATGGTTATGCCAATCCGTAAAAACAATTCCATCTGGATGCAATAACTCTAGATTAAAGGATTTCAAGAACAATTCTATAACGCTCAGGGTTTTCATGCCAAACTCAGAAAAACGAGGGAAGTAAATCACCTAGTGAGAGAGGTAAGACATTGGGCATTAGAACAACAAAACACAGTGCACAATGGACAAAAGCAAAGAGAAAATCATTCAAATAGAAAAACAGAGATTTATCATTCAAGGACATAGGGATGTATCATTCAAGCGTAGAGATAAGTGAGGGATAGATAGTTGGGCGAAAAATTATCCTTAATTTATTTTCCATGCACATGAAAGCAGGGAATTTGAATCTATAAGTCTTTAAACACTAGAGTGACAATTGTCGATTCCACTCCTGGCCAATTGCTCAGGCATAGAATAATAACTTAAGGATAAGGGATGGAAGATAAAAACACAATCTACATCTAGATCTTCTCTGTGGAGAAGCAAATAATGAAATAAAAGCGTAATCAAGGAATGAAGAAAATGCAGGCAGGAGATACAAGAACGCAAGCAAGGTTTTGAGTCTGTGGCTCAATCTAGTCACATGCAAAGAGACAATAACTCATAAATAAAGGATACAGTGGATAGTAAGGATATTTGTTGAATAAATCAAATGACAAGGGGATTACAAGTACCGTAGGAATGCATGTACAAGAAATCTCATGGAAATGAAATCTTCAACCGAATACAAAAAATTAAACATGTGTAAATTAAATTTCATTGCAAGTAACAACTTTAACAGGTGTACCTTAGCCAAATGTGAATGGTCCAAGGTCGTTGTCCCGTGCGCGCTCCATCCATCTCCCGCTTTCCAATCGATGTGACCTCATTCGTACCTCCCACCCAACGCTAGAGGTACTCTTCTTCCCCCTAACCCCCCGAGCTGCAAAGGGGCCATGCACACAATACTAGAGAATGATAGCACCCATATTGTCTCACAAGGTCGAGCTATCACTCATTACCTGAGCTGGGTATCCCAACTCCCACAAGAGAAAATTTAATCAAGATAACAATTCAGCAGCGTAACGTTACGCAAAAATATGATCTCCATACTCCTCCTCCTCCATCCTTTTTATAGAGTTTTTAAGTAATCAGTTTCCCAAATTCTCATTAAATTCCTTTTTCATTTAATTAATTTCAAAAAACATCACCCCTTACACATGTCGCCCGATCCCCTAGTTGCACCAAAAAATCAGTTTTATTAATTAATTAAATGTTCATATTTCCCTCATCCACCTAAGGACATTCCTAAAAATGCTCCTCGGTGTCCAAAAATTCCCTTACACTTCTTAAATCACTTACACCTTACTTAATTCCTAGTTAAGTTCATAATTAGAAAGTTCCAAAGGCAAGATTCCTTACTAATTTAGACATTCAGTTTTTTCTTTATGTTTCCAATTTTTCTTTAAGTTTCCCCATTTTTCCTTTTTAACTAAAAAACAATTTAGAAAGTGTAGATAAAACAACCATTTACCCTTTTTCCTTTTTAATTAAAAATTAATTTAGCATGTGTAGATAAAAACAACCATTTACCCTCTTTTCTTTTTAACTAAAAATTGAATTAGCAAATGTAGATAAAAAAAACCATTAGCCTTTTTTAAAAATTTAGTCCACCATTATAATTTTGACTTTAATAAATAAGTTGGAATTTCTTATCCCCCTTCTTGTTACATGTTTATTAATTATTATTACTTTTTTTTGAACACATGTTCTACTTATACCTAGGCTTTAATTTCACTAGGTTGGGTGACATTTTTTTTATTAGTAAAAATGTTTGTAAATCTTACTTATCACATCATTCACTTTAAGGCTGACTAGGTTTATTCACTTATCAATTAAAATCATGACGTGCCCTTCAGGACACACTATGTGCTTCAAGGGCACCACTCATCTCTTTCTGTTTTCCTTGCATGACGTGCCCTCCAAGACACACTACGTGCTCCAAGGGTGCCACTCGCTTCTTTCCATTTTACTTGCACGATGTGCCCTTCAAGACGCACTACATGCTCCAAGGGTGTCACTCACCTCTTTCTATTTTCCTTGTGTGACGTGCCCTTCAAGATGCACTACTTGCTCCAAGGGTGCCACTCACCTTTGTTGTTCCTTGACCAAGTTTTGGAGATCCTTGGTCATGTTTGACCTATTTTGGGACTTCGACAGGTTGGTAAAAGGCGGAGCAAAATTCGAAGCGGAGATCGCGAGATCTCAACCCCTTTTTAGGGAACCTTTGGGATTAGGGTTTATGTAACGGGTATGGGGATGTTGGCCCATGGATTTACCCATGTTTAGACCCTTTCGTAATGTATAAATAGAAATCTAGGCGATGTAAGTAGGTGATGCTAATGGTGTGATGCTAGGTGCTAAGTATTATACTAAGTGCAGGTAATTGTAAGAGGCTCTGTGCTTAGTGTATGTTGAGGTCGTAAAGCTAAATGTGGGTCATATGTAGTGCTTTATACATAGACTGTGTAAGGAGGCTTTGTGCTACGATCTAACTCGGGGAAGGAGGATCTAATGAGTTGCACGGAGATCTCATGTCCTCTACGGAGTAAGGTTTTGATGCTCTATGATTGTAAGAAGCTTGACATAAGATAATAGAGAAGAGAAGATTTGGTGGACATAGCCCCACACTGGGGTGAACCATGTATATCTTGTGTTATGGTTTCTTTGTGCATTCTGGTTATTGTCTTGTGTATATAATTTAAGCTTAAGTGTAGTAATGAATGTTTAAATGAATCTAGTATGATATCTGAGTTCTTAAGTGATGTGAATAAATGCTAGATATGATCTTGTTCCATGTGCTAAGTGCTTAGATGTGTTAGATCTAGTTGAATACTACGTTGTCCTGTAATTAGGGTTTGGATCTACAATGTGGATAAGGGTTAGATATTGATGAATGCTAACTGCTGAGTGCTTTGTTAGAGTGGTGTACTCATAGATCTGTGTCCCAACTAGGTTGCAAACATTTGAGTGCTGCAACCACCCCTACCTCTACCTTGGGTGAGATTTCATGTGCTTTGCAGGTGTTGTCGAAAGGGTTAGTAGTTCTGGTTTTGTTGGTGTGTTGTTGAAGAATTGAACCCTGGGTCTTCCCTTGTGCAAACAACCTCATTCCATTTTCCTTGCATGACATTCCCTTCAAGATGCACTGTGTGCTCTAAAGGTGCCACTCACCTCTTGACCGAGTTTGGTAGACGTCAAACCCCTGGAGTCAGTACGCCGCCAGGTGATCTTGTGGGAGACTAAGGGCCTCAAAGGAATAAATACCATGCCTTATTATGCGCCCCTTTGAATCATCGTGAGCAATTGTCACAGTTTTTCCTCATGGCATCATGGGTCTTATTGAACTAGGTAATTGTTAACCTACAATTTCAGCCACAACGATAGTGGTAGTAGGATGTGGTATGGATGCTGCTACACCTCTCCCTCAGAGTCTCTGGTTGTCGTGCGTGAACCCTCTACTCCACATGTAAGTCTGATTGGCAAGCTATCATCATCCTGCATCCATCAATGGATCATGTCAGCAATAATAGTCAATCATCATAAAATCTAATCATATGTACATATTTCACATCAACAACATTCAAACCCCAATAATGTACTCCCTTACTTGATCCAGAGTCTAAGGGGTTTCATTGAGGCCTCTGCATCCTCAATGTCCAAAGTCCTACACACCCAGGAGAACCCAGTCAATAGCACATGTCTATGTAAATACAACAAAATAACATATCATCATATCCATAATTTCTCATAATAATAATCAAACGTCCAATAGTATAATAATCTAGATCACTTGCAAGAAAGTGTCCTCAAAGAATAAGTTCGTTCAGTGCGCAGAAGAGTGGGATGTTGCATACACCCCCTCTTTGTTTAAAATTCATCCCGAAGTTTCATAGTATAAAGGTGTCGAAATAAAGTGTATCACAGTATCATAAGTCTATGTCTAAAAAAAAATGGAAACTGCTGACACGTATCATATGTGAGCTCCAAGGTCGCCAAGTGTGAACTATAGTTGTCCCACTAGACCTTGACTTGATCTACTGTTCGATGTCATAGATGTCGAATGAGATAGTATAGGATGTGGATTGGATCCTCCATAAGCACACCCTCATCAGATACATTCAAGGAACTCATGTTAATAACATGTGTAGGATCACTAATATAATGCCTCAAAACAGATACATGAAAAACATCGACCATACACCTCAAAGAATCAGGAAAGGCTAGTCAATAGGCCATGGGCCCCTTCTTTTCCACAATATGAAAGGGTCCCATGAACCTAGGATAGAGTTTATCACCCTTTCCAAAATTGATCAAACTCTTATGTGGTTTCACTCACAAGAAGACTCGATTGCCAAATTCATAAATACGATTGATACGACGCGTATCGACATAACTCTTATGTCGATCCTGTGATTGCTTTATCACTTGTCTTAGGGTTTTGATTTGGTCTTCCATTTCTTGGATCACTTCTGGCCCCACCATGACCCTATCCTCAAGCCGATCCCAACTCAAATGCATCTGACACGGTCGCCCGTAAAGGAACTCAAAAGGCACCATCTTAATTTTTCTTTGATAACTATTGTTATATGCAAATTCTACCAGTGGCAAGAATTCTTCCCAATGCTTCTGTTGGTCCATCACGTACATGTGCAACATATCCTCCAAGATTTGTTTTTTTTGTTTGGTATGCACGTCTGTCTCCGGGTTATATGCAGTACTAAAGTTAAGTTGGGTTCCCAAGGCCTCTTGGAAACTAGTTCAAAATCGTCCAGTAAACATTGATCCTTGATCAGATATAATCCTCTTAGGCATGCCATGCATCCTCACAATCTCACTGATGAAAACTATATCTATTTTAGGTGCCTAATACATCGTACTCACGGGAATAAAATGATCACTCTTCATCAAAGTGTCGATTACCACAGAAACTGAGTCATGTCTCCTTACTGTCAGTGGAAATCCAAAAATGAAATCCATCAAAATGACATCCCATTTCGATTATAGAATAGCATGTGGTTGTATTAATCCTGTTGGATTTCTATGTTCAATCTTCAACTATTGGCATTCTAGACATCTTTCCATGTAGTTGACTATGTCTGCCTTCATTCCCTTCCAGAAGAATAAGGGTTTAATGTATGCCCTCATCTTCGTGACTCTAGGATGAGCCATGTAGACTGCTATGTGATCCTTGTTTAGGATCAAAATCCTCAATTCATTTTTGGGCAGTATGTAAGTTCGAATTTTAAATCTCAATAATCCATCGTTGTCCATAGTAAATCCTTCAAATTTTGGTACCATCATGATTTTTTGTCCAATAAAATCCTTGACCTCTTTGTACCAGACATCATCGCACTATAAAGTTAAAATATTTTCACATAGATTTGTATGAAGAGGCATCACCTAAAATATGTGCGGTCTCCGACTTAACGCATCCACCACTCTGTTCACTGTTCCCTTTCTATAAGTAATCTCTAAATCGTACTCTCTAAGCAATTCCTACCAACGTCGTTGTCGCATGTTCAAGTCACTTTGCTTAAAGATGTGATGTATTCCATGGTGGTCCATTTTTAGTTCAAATTTTCATCTAATAAGGTAATTTCTCCAAACTCTCAAGGAATATACAATGGCGAACAACTCCAAATCGTTCGTCGCATAGTTCTCCTCGTGCCTTCTCAACTTTATTGAGATGTAAGCGATCACTCGACCGTCTTGCATCAAGACTTCCTTGGATGCATCTGTGCATACCAAGAAGTCCATTTCCATGTCAGGGACCTTCAATATTTGTGTCATTTTCAACAGATCCTTGATCTTCAAAAATTCCTCTACGCATTTCTCTATCCAAACAAAATTCTTATTCTTCTTCTGCAATTCTGTAATTGGATTTTCTATATTTGAAAAACCCTCGATGAGTTATCAATTATATCCCTATAAACCCATGAATCTATTCACTTCGAGGAAATTTGTTAGCATAGGCCATTCCATAATAGCCTTGACCTTTGTTGGATCCATGACGATACCTTCGCCGGAGATGATATGCCCTTTGTAGTGAATCTTCGATTGATAAAAAGAGCATTTAGACAATTTCCCATACAATTTGTTCTCTCGTAGACACTGTAGTACCAAGAGGAAGTGCTCATCATGCTCCTCGATCATCCGAGAGTAAATCAAAGCATTTTTAATGAATACTTGGATGAACTTGTCCAGGTAGTCACGGAAAACCCCGCTCATCAAACTCATAAATTCCCCTGGGTTGTTCGTCAGCCCAAACGGTAAAATAGTAAACTCGTAATGTCCCAAAATCATCCTAAAGGCGGTCTTAGGGACATCATCCTCCTTGATCCATAACTGTTGATACCCTGATCTCAATTCAATCTTTGAAAATATTGTCGCACCTTTCATCTGATCGAACAGATAATCAATCCTTGGAAATGGGTATTGATTCTTGATCGTTGCCTTGTTCAATTGACGATAGTCAATGCAAAGTCTCCACAACCCATCCTTATTTCATATGAAAATAACAGGCACACCCCACAGTGACACACTAGGACATATAAGTCCTAGGTCCAACAACTCCTTCAATTGCATTTTCAACTCCTGTAACTCTGGGGTTGACATCTAATAAGGCATTCTTGCTATCGGTTCAGTCCCCGATTTTAGGTCTATGGTAAATTCCAACTCTCTCTTCGATGACATCCCAGGTAAATCCTTAGGGAATAAGTCTACAAACTCTCTCACCACTGGAAGGTGTTCTAGACCTTCCTCTATCCCTTCTCGTTTAATGCAAGGATTGTATAAAGCTTACATACCTTGCACAAGATCTTCCGTAGCTGCAAGGAAGAGATGAACCTCAGGGAAACTCCTTGGTTCTGACATATAGTCACACTCCTCTTTCCCTCATCATCAACCAAGCTCAACCGTTTCATATTACAGTTGAGTATCGGTTCATGTGATTCCAACCAGTCCATACTGATCACGATGTTATAAGATCCTAATATCATGACGTATAGGTTGTCCCTAGTGACAAACTCTCCCAGGTTAAGGCTACAACCCATAACCTTCCCACCAACCTTCTTTTTGGCTCCCAAATCCATTTCTACAAAGCTAAACTCATCACGTTTGACTGCCTTTACCTTAAATTCTTTTTAGTGCTACACCTAAAATAAAACTTTTATGTAGCACCTAGATCTATAAAAAATCTAAGGGTCTAGTCAGCGACGGTGCATGACGTCTCGAGCACGGTCGACTGGTGCTCTTCCTAGAATTTATTCACCACCACATGGATCTGATGGGCCTTGGCCAAATATCCCACGATAGCGGGCCTGGCTGATCCAAATTCTCTGGTCCTCTCCCGTAGTTGTTCCTAAAATAGTTCCCATGACACATCTTCGACTACCATGTTCAATTGCGGTAGGAGCATCTTCCATCAGAGAAGAGTGCTCCCCTTCAGTTGAGTGACCAGCCTATGAACCTTCATGCTGGAGGTCATAATCGTGAAGCGTGAAATACATCACCTTGATCTCCATCCATGCCTCAATGAATGAGCCATCTATGACACTCATGGACTTGAAAACTTATCTCTCTCGTGTTCTCGGTGAAAGATAATGATATTGGCTGGGGTGCGTTGTTGACCCTCAGGGGTACAGGCTCCCTAGCCCCATCTCAGTATAAATGGTGGATCAAGGCCTTTGATAATCCCTGGAAGGACCTTGTTATACCATCATCACCCATTACAACAATCGGATCCAACCTAATGACTTGTTCCTCCCCTTGGGGTTTAGACTTCGAGAGAATGGGCACTTCTGGAGACATTGCACCTCCTTCCACGACACCACTCTGTGAAACTTTGTGACATCCTCTAATCAAGATCGCCGCATGAACACGTTAAAATTCTGAATTAGTGCTAGGTTAATACTCAATGGTTTACTGCAGTGGAAAGCATGGTGATCCACAGTCACATGTTTGAACCGACTCTAATACCATATGTAACGACCCCATATCGTTACGAATACATGCGACGCAAAGCAAGTGAATTTTTTTTTTATTTAAGTAGGATGGAAACAATGACAACTGTTAAACAACACAACCTGATGACGAACATAATGCATGCAGATCAAGAAAAAAAAAATGACGAATCAACATACAAGCACATCAAGCAACTAGACAAAACATGTGATAATCTATATATAGATAAAGACATATACCCGCTCGACACAAGAAAGACAACGCCTACAAGCTAAAGGTCAACATCAACAACCCGACACAACGACTTCGACGACTAGTAACTAGTAACCTCTATGACGTGAAAACCAATTGCATTAAGGTGTTACAGAACCAAGTACCAACATCAATTATAATGAACAAAACGTCCACATCGGGAAGCACAAGACTTTGGCCAGCTTATCCTTCACATATATCCATTAGGGCATGCCACTATCCCCTCATCAGGAATCATGCCGTCACAAGGTGATAGGCATGACTGTAACCATGGCGCAACATAACATATCTAGACCTCCACTCAAGTGAAATCCAACGTGCTAGGAGACCGAATTAACTGTAAAATACCTAAAGACTACCCAAGCATCCAATCGACAAGTCAATAATATGAAAAGGAAATATGACTACTAAACGATCATACATCACAATAAATTACGAAAAAATCCTACATCAACACAGTTACTGGCGCAAAAGAAATCTAAAGGTTTGGGTTGATTTTCTTTTTATTTATTCTCCAGGAGTTATATTATGATATTGGAATATCTGAATCGGAATATGGATATTGATTTATATCTTATTTTAACTTTAAAAATCCTTGATTGGGTTTCTTTTGTGGATTATTCACATTTGAAATTAAACTTAGAGCCTTAATTTTGTTCTTCTGTATCTTTCATACTCCATTTATTAATATTAAGGATGCATTGTGGTAGATTATAAAACATTTGTATATGAGTAGAACCCTTCCTTATCAACATTTGTAGATAGAGAGAATCGAAGTCACTTAACGTGTAATAAGAGTTTAAGCATAAGAACAATTCAATTGCTATGAAAAGTGGTCATTATAATTAGAATCGACATCGTTATGTATGATCATTTGGTGTTATTAAATTTTAATTGATTCTAATTACTAAATGTTTCTCGTTATTAAATTTTTCTAATATAGATATTGCTCTAAATCAACATTTGATCATAACTCGGTCTGTAATAATAATTATCACTGTAATAAAAATCGTTTTAATACTCACGGTAATAATAATCACTATAATAATTATCACTGTAATAATCACTATAATAATCACTATAATAATAAATTATCATTGTAATAATAACTATAATAATCATTGTAATAATAAATTATCATTGTAATAATAATCGCCATAATAACTTCGCGGTCTATTAAAGTCTATTTATAAATCTAAAGGTAAAAATATTGATAAAGCTATGGACAAATCATTGTCAACCACGATATCGCTATCAAGAATCTATATACACACATTTGTTGCAATTACATTGCAATTATACACACATTTATTATTAATTCGTTGTCAAGAATCTATACACAACAATCATCACAATGCAGTCGCACTCAGCCATAAGTTCACTGTCAATCATATGCAAAATGTTGTCTATTAACTATGTGATAATGTTGTTGGTTCAAAAACGCAGAGATAAGGTTTTCTATTCAAACTATCTATGTGATAAAAACACATTCAAATTTATTACCATTACCAAAAACCATTAACATGCAGTCACATAGTAACCATCTATACAGTAACTACACAGTCACAATTATTACCATTACCAGCAAGCATTACCACACAATCACACAGTAACCATCTATACAATAACCACATTGCCAAATGTATGAATAGATTCGTTGTATAATATCGTTGTGTTTAGCAGAAAGAGAACACAGTTGTATAAAATCGTGTTGTGTAAAACTATGTTGTATAAAATTGTTGTCATATAAATACACAACATACAAAATCGCTGCAATATAAAAAAAATTATGCCATGTACAAAATCGTTGTCATATAAATACACAGCATACAAATCATTTCCATATACAAAATCGCTGCATATAAATTGTTTAATAAATACACAACATACACATCATACAAAAATCGTTATCATCATTGTCATACACAACATAAATTCACTCTCATGTACAACATAAAATCCCTGTTATACTCAACATAAAATTGTTGTCCATTATTAATTACTGTCAACAATCAACTCGATGTCTATTAATATTTACTATCATCAATATTATAAGCACCCAAGGAACAAGTAAAAATGATTTGGGGTAAAAATGAATTCCAACTGGACGCATACAATGGTTATTTCAATAAGTAAAAACGATTCCATCTGGACGCAATAACTCTAGATTAAAGGATTACAAGAACGGTTCTATAATGCCCAGGATTTCTGTACTAAACTCAGAAAAATGGGGGAAGTAAATCACCTAATGAGAGAGGTAAGACATTGGGCGTTAGAACAACAAAACATAGTGCACAATGGAAAAAGATGAAGAGACAATCATTCAAATAGAAATGTAGAGATTTATCATTCAAGGATACAGGGATGTATCATTCAAGCGCAAAGATAAGTAAGGGATAGACAGTTAGGCAAAAAATTATCCTTCATTTATTATCCATGCATAGGAAAGTAGGGTATTTGAATCTATGATTCTTTAAATACCATAGTGACGACCATCGATTCAGCTCCTATACGACTACTCAGGCACAGACTAATAACTTAAGGATAAGGGATGAAAGATAAAAACACAATCTGCATCTAGATCTTCTCTGTGGATAAGAAAATAATGAAATAAAAGCACAATCAAGGAATAAAGAAAATGCAGGCAGGAGATACAAGAACGCAGGCAAGGTTTTGAGTCTGGGGCTCAATCTGGCCACGTGCAAAGAGACAGTAACTCATAAATAAAGGATACAGTGGATAGCAAGGGTCTTTGCTGAATAAATCAAACGACAAGGGGATTGCAAGTACCGTAGGAATGCATGTACAAGAAATCTCATGGAAACAAAATATTCAACCGAATACAGAAAAACAAACATGTGTAAATCAAATTTCATTGCAAGTAACTTTAACAGGTGTACCTTATCCAAATGTGAATGCTCCAAGGTCATTGTCCAGCGTGTGCTCCATCCAGCTCCCTCTTTCCAACTGGTGTGACCTCACTGGTACCTCCAAGCCAACACTAGGGGTACTCTTCTTCCCTCTAATCCCACCGAGCTACAAAGGGGCCACATACATGATACTAGATAATTCTAGCACCCAACTCACCTCGCAAGGTCGATCTACCACTCCTTACCCGAGCTGGGTATCCCAACTCCCATAAGAGAAATTCCAGTCAAGATAAAAATTATGTAGTGTAACGTTACACAAAAAGATGATCTCCATACTCCTCCTTCTCCATCCTTTTTATAGAGTTTTTAAGTATTTAGTTTCCCAAATTATCATTAAATTCCTTTTTCATTTAATTAATTTCAAAAAACCACGCCTGTACACATGTTGCTTAATCCCCTAGTTGCACCAGAAAATCAATTTTATTAATTAATTAAATGTTCCTATTTCCCTCATCCACCTAAGAGAATTACTAAAAACACTCCTTGGTGTCCCAAAATTCCCTTACACTTCTTAAATGACTTACTCCTTACTTAATTCCTCGTTGAGTTCATAATTAGAAAGTTCCAAAGGAAAGATTCCTTACTAAGTTAGACATTCATCTTTTTCTTTATGTTTCCCCTTTTTCTTTAAGTTTCCTATTTCTTTTAAGTTTCCCCCTTTTTCCTTTTTAACTAAAAATTAATTTAGCAAGTGTAGATAAAACAACCATTTACCCTTTTTCCTTTTTAATTAAAAATCAATTTAGCAGGTGTAGATAAAAACGACCATTTACCCTCTTTTCTTTTTAACTAAAAATTAAATTAGCAAATGTAGATAAAAACAACCATTACCCTTTTTTTTAAAATTTAATCCACCATTATAATTTTGACTTTAATAAATAAGTTAGAATTTATTACCCCCCTTCTTGTTACATATTTATTTATTATTTCTTTATTTATTGACCACTTGTTCTAATTATACCTAGGTTTTAATTTTACTAGGTTGGGAGACATTTTTGTTATTAGCAACAATGTTTATAAATATTGCTTATCACATCATTCATTTTCAGGATGACTAGGTTTATTCACTTATCAGTAAAAATCGCGACATGCCCTTCAGGACACACTACATGCTTCAAGGGTGCCACTCGCCTCTTTCCATTTTCCTTGCGCAACATTCCCTTCAAAACACACTATGTGCTCCAATGTTGCCACTCGCTTCTTTTCATTTTTGTTGCATGACGTTCCCTTCAAGATGCACTACATTCTCCAAGGGTACCACTCACCTCTTTTTTTTTTCCTTATGCAACGTGCCCTTCGGAATGCACTACATGCTCCAAGGGTTCCATTCACCTCTTTTTGTTTTCCTTGCGCGATGTGCCCTTCAAGACACACTACGTGCTCTAAGGGTGCCACTAGCTTCCTGACTAAATTTGGTAGACGTAAAACCCCTGGAGTCAATAGTCCATTAGGTGATCTTGTGGGAGACTAAGGGCCTCTAAGGAATAAGGCCCTTGCCTTATTTCACACCCCTTAGAATCATCATGAGTGAATGTCGTAGTCTTCCCTCATGGCATTGTGGGTCTTGTCGAACTAGGTAATCATTAAAATACAGTTCAAGCCATGATGGGAGTGCTAGTAGGCTGTGGCAGGGCTGTTGCCACACCTCTCCCTCAAAGTCTCTTGTTGTCATGCATGACGCCTCTAATCCACATTTGAGTTTGGTCGGTGGGCTATCTTCAGCCTGCATGCATCAACAAATCATGTTAGCAATAATAGTCAATCATCATAACATCTAATTATATGTACATATGTCACATAAAAAACATTCAAAACCCAATAATCCACTCCCTGACTTGACCCAGAGTCCAAGGGGTTTAATTGATGCCTCTGCATTGTCAATGTCCAAAATACTACACACTCAGGAGAACCCACTCAATAGCACCTGTCTATGTAAATACAACAAAATAACATATCATCATATCCATAATATCTCATAATCATAATCAAATGACCATTAGTATAATAATCCGTATCACTTGCAAGCAATTGTCTTCAAAGAATAAGTTCATTCAGTGTGCGCAAGAGCGATATGTTACATCATTAGGTTTCATTGTAAAGATGGGTATGTCGGGTTTTATATTTGTTTTCATGGATGGAGAAACTGGGTCATGATGAATATGATGATGATGATGATGGAAATGATGAAGAGAATGAAGTACCTAAATCTTAAAAACCTCCCACACCATTAAGGCATGCACCTAGTGTAAACATGTAAAATTACAATGTATATAGTCACATTTTGAATAAAATTCAACATTGTCCCCATTCATGTCTCATTGTGCGAGGCTGGTGGATGACATTGGTGATGGGAATGTTGGAATTTCCAAGACATTTAAAGAGAGTTCCAACAAATATTCTATGTAAGGCAATGAAAAATGATGAAAATGAATGTTGATGCAAACATGGATGATCTTGAAAATTATGTGCGAAAATCAGACATACTTGAGTTTTGAAACCCTCCCATACCATTAAGGCATGTGTCTAATCTAACCATTTCAAATTTTGATGCATAGAGCTAGAGATTGAATAAATTTTAGTGTTGGCCCCATTCACTGCTCCCTATATGGGGTCGATGCATGGAATTTGTGATGGGTGTACTGGAAGTTCCATGTAAAATTGCAAGATAGTTCTGGCAATGATTCTATAAAAGGAAACGACGAATGATGAAAATGAGACATTCATGATGAACGTTGATGAAAATGTGGATGATCTCAAAGATTATGTGGGGACATCAATATACATCCTTAAGTCTCGAAACCCTCCCATACCATCAAGGAATGTGTCTAATCTAACCATGTCAAATTTCGACGCATACATGCACATATTGAAGAAATTTCAACGTTGGCCCCATTCACTGCTCACTATGTTGGGTCGGTGCATGACATTTGTGATGGGTGTATTGGAAGTTCCATTTCAAATTTCAACATAGTTCTAACAATGATTCTATAGAATGGAATGATGAATGATGACAATGATACATTCATTATGAATGTTGATGTGAATGTGGATGATCTCAAAGATTATGCGGGGACATCAATCTACATCCTTAAGTATCGAAACCCTCCCATTCTATCAAGGCATGTGTCTAATCTAACCATGTCAAATTTCAACACATATAGGCACAAATTGAAGAAATTTCAACATTGGATCCATTCACTGCTCACTATGTGGGGTCGGTGCATGACATTTGTGATGGGTGTATTGGAAGTTCCATGTCAAATTTCAAGATAGTTCCGACAATGATTCTATAGAAGGGAACAACGAATGATGAAAATGATACATGGATGATGAATGTTGATGCAAATGTGTAAGATTTCAAAGATTATGTGGGGACATCAATATACATCCTTGAGTATTAAAACCCTCACATACCGTCAAGGAACATGTCTAGTCTAACCATGTCGAATTTCGACACATACATGAACATATCGAAGAAATTTCAATGTTGGCCCCATTCACTGCTCACTATGTGGGGTCTGTGCATAACATTTGTGGTGGGTGAATTGGAAGTTCCATGAAATTTCAAGAGAGTTCCAACAAAGATTCTATAGATGGAAAGGACGAATGATGACAATGATACATCCATTGTATTGAGTGTTGGTGAAAATATGGATGATCTCAAATATTATGTGGGTAAATCAAACATCCTAAGTCTCTAAACCCTCCCATATTGTCAAGGCATGTGTCTAATCTAACCATGTCAAATTTTAATGCATACATGCACAGATTGAATAAATTTAAACATTGACCCCATTCACTGCTCACTATGTGGGGTCATTGCATGACATTTGTGATGGGTTTATAGGAAATTTTGACAAATATTGTATAGATGGAAATGATGAATGATGACAATGAGATGTTCATTATGAGCGTTGATGCAAACATGGACAATCTCAAATATTATGTGGGGACATCAGACATCCTTGATTCTTGAAAGACTCCCATACCATGAATGCACGTTTCTAGTCTAACCATGTCAAATTTTGATGCATACATGAAAAAACTGAAAAAATTTCAATGTTGGCCCCATTCACTACTCATTGTGAGGGGTCAATGCATGACATTTTTGATGGTTGTATTGGAAGTTCCATGTAAAATTTCAAGATAGTTCGAACAATGATTCTATAGAAGGGAATGACGAATGATGAGAATAATAGATGCATGATGAATGTTGATGCAAGTGTGGATGATCTCAAAGATAATGTGTGGACATTGTTGGCCCTTGACCAAGTTTTGAGGATCCTCAGTCATTTTAGACCATTTTGGGACTTCGACAGGCTATCGAAGGTGAAGCGCAAGATGAAGTGGAGATCGCAGGATCTCGACCCCTTTTTATGGATTTTTGGGTTTTGGGATTATGTAACGGGTATGGGGATGTCGGCCCATGGGTTTACCCATGCTTAGGACTATTTTGTAATGTATAAATACGTAACTAGGCAATGTAAGAATAGGCAAGTTGTGCTAAGTGCAAATGATTCTAAGAGGCTTCATGTGTATTGTATGTTCAGACTTGCATAGCTAATTGAAAGTCATCTGTAGTGCTTTGTGTGCAGACTATGGAAGGATCTGTGCCTAGATCTACATAGGGAAGGAGGATATGAAGAGGTGCACAAATCTATTGTCCTACATGGAGTTGATTTTGAGGATTTTTGCATGTAATAATATTTAAAAAAGCTAATAAATAAGACGAAGAGGTTGTGGACATAGCCCTAGGGTGGGGGTGAACCACATATATCATGTGTTGCGAATACTTTGTGTTTTTTCGTTGTTCTTTTGTTTATCTGATTCAATGCCTAGTGCGATGTTAGATGATAGATGAATCTAATATGATAGATTAGTGCCGAATAATGTGAATGAATGCTATATCTGATCTATGTTGGTATGATTAGTGATTGAGTTTATTGAACCTATGTGAATACTGCGCTGATATGTTATTAGGGTTTAGTTGCATTGTAAACTAAGAATGAATATTGACAAATCGTAATTTATAATTTCTCTATTAAGGTATTACAATCACATATATGTGTCCCAACTAAGGTTGCAGACACTGGATTCCTACAACCACCCCTACCTCTACCTCGAGTGAGACTTCATTTGCTTCGCAGGTGTTGCCGAAAGGGCTGGTAGTTAGGGTTTTTTTGGTGCGTTTTTGTAGCATTGAACCCTGGGTCTTCCCATGTGCCAAAAAATGGTTCTGTTGTCAGGACCTGACGCTCTAATTGCTGGGAACTAAGGAAGAAGAAGCTCTGTGTGAATATCTAACCTGAAACTATGATTGCTAGGAACTAAGGAAGAAGAAGCTTAGTGCGAAGATCTGACCTGAAAATGTGAAAGCTCTGTGCGTAGATCTATTGCCCTGGTGCATAGTACTCTACTTGGATTGTGAATCTCTGTGTTAAGAAGAGAAATTCAATCTAAAGAAAAGAGGTAATATCTGAACTCGTTGTGCTCTGAAAGAGGTAAGAACAGTGAAAATTTTAATATTTGAAATCTTTGTGCTCTGAGAAAAGTAAGATAAGTGGAATTTTTTGTTTCAAGAATATGAATCTAGGTATATTTGATAAATTTTGTCCTAGCCTGAAAACTAGGGCACAACTAGAATAAATAAGATTTGATATGACTAGATATGATAAAAATAATGAAAGATAAGTTATTCCAATGCATAGAAAGAATGTTTGGACTAACAAATGGATGCAACATCCTAGAAAGAAATTTTTGTAGGTTAGATACCATGATCCTAGTGCACAATATAGGAAAGGATAGGGATAATTTAAAAGAAATAGAGGATTAACTCTTTGTTACAGTTGCACAAGACCAAAACATATTTCTAAGGAATGCACTGGTATAAGACCCAGTTGTCTTTGTTGTAAAGCTATAGATCATGAAGTTATGGATTTCCCTAGAATGATTCCTAAGGTTGAAAGAATGAATATGAGACAAGAAAACCCTGAGGAAGATCAAGAAACTAAGATCATGGAAGAACCCCAGAAAGAATAAGAAACTATACTATTGCAAATGAAAGAAACCCTGAATGATAACAGAAACATCAACTTCCTAGAGATATTCAAAGAAAAATAATGCATAGAAATAAGAATAGGAGACTTCGACATTGACTGCATTCTGGATGAGGAAACACAAGTGAATATCATGACAAAAAGAACTTGGGAAATTTTAGTAAAACCTGCTATGATTCCTTCATTGGGAGGAATAGGATTATTTAGAGGAAAGATGAAAAATCTATGTGGAAGACTTACCCAGATATCTATGAGTTCTCATTGAACCTTGACAAAAGAATATTTTGAGGTTGTTAAATTTATTGAAAAAAACACCCCATTTGCTATCTTACTAGGAAAACCTTGGATCAAAAAGGATCAAGGTAGATGAAAAGAAGGGGAAGTCTTAGAGCAGAAGAAGCAAGAATTAAAAGATTTCATGACTAGGAGGATCACACATTTGATTGAAGAACAAGAGAATAGGTCGAAATTATTTAGAAACAAAAACTTGGATGTTGAAGTTGAAAGGGCACATGAGGACTTGAGACACCTATCTGTATAGGAAAGTAGAGCACCTACACCAGATAGAGGAGAAGTATTTCCCTTGAACCCTAGTAAATACCATCAACAGTGAAAAGTTACTATGCCCGTAGAAGATCAGAATCATAATAGAAATAAGAATATTGAGACGAAGATCACTGAGAAGAAGGCTAGAAATCTCAATAAGAAGAAATCAAAGATAGAGAAGTTACATAAAGTTCTAGAAGGAACTGCACAGAAGGAAGGATTCTAGAATTTTAACTTCGCCGAGATACCAGTACAGCACAACATGGAACTTTGCCATGGTGAAGTAATATGATCATTGGAGGCATTATAACCGTCAGCCCGATGAATCGAACGATTATCACAATAGTTATGACTAGAAGTATAGGAAGTACACAACTCATTAGAAGAGACCGCATCTGAGTTACCTAGCAGAGTAGGTGATGATGAAGTGAACAAAGAGGAAAAAGAAGAAGAAGAAGATAAGAAAGGTGAAGTAACACTGCCAAAAAATCTCCTTGATGACACCGATCCATCTAATAAAATGAAGGTTTCTCCTATGAAACCTTCATCGCAGAAGAAGTCTAAATCCAATAAGCCATAGATGTAGAGTGTACTCACGGTCAATGACTTCGACTTCAGTATCTTAGCTATAGGAGATGCCTCAGAAGAGTTTTTACAAAGAAATGAAGAAAAACAAGAAGCCATGTATGATAGACTTGAAGAAGAACTAAGAGGTGTACACCAAGCCCTTTATTCAAGTTACACAGTATCCACTATGCCCCCACCCTCATAAGAACCAAAGTTGGGAGATGAGCCTTCTCAACTCAGTAGACTGGTTGATGTGACTAAAGCCCACCTTCATCAAGCATAAGATGAGAAAGACCAGGCCACATCAGACTTGAAACAATCATAGAAGGAAGTTATAGAGCAACGTAGGATTACGTAATAGGAGAAGGATTCTCTTCAAGAGAAGTTTGAATAAGAGAGAGTGCAGATCCAGTAGGAGAAAGAAAAGTTGCTCACATAGAAGGTCAAAGTAAAAAAAGCAGTCAATAGAGAAATTCTCTCTGTGACAGGCTCAAAGAAGAAAGAGTAAGAACCAGTAGAAAACCAAGTAGCACAACTCATAGAAATCATCCAACATCTTCAGTAGAGAATCACAAATCTAGAGTTAAGAATAGTGCCCATTACTCTACAGGATGTGCGAGATCAAAGAGAAGCGACTTCTTGAGGAACAATTGAAAGAATCAAGGGCCTCACCATGGAATGTAAAGAACTGAGTGATTGCAATGCCCAAACTTATGTGAAACTCACTGAGCATCCTAAATTGAAGGCACTGGATTCACAACTCTAGGAAGCGAAGCAGCAAGCAAAAACAATACAAGCATAGTTGAATCCTCTATTAGCCTATGAGAGGATGAAGTGATCCTAAGAACAACGCACTTCCCAGCATAAGTTCCACACCATTCAGAGCAGAATCATGGAAGTAACTTAGAGGCTCCAACCAATATAGGACAACGCTTAACAACTATTCACATACATTGAAGGTCAAGGAGAAGAACTGGAGCAAGTCATCACTACAATTGAACAACACTTAGAGGGACCTGCCAACGAAGCAATAATTCAAGAGTTTGCTGAGTAGGAGGTCGTGGCACAACAATAGGTCAAAGCCGCTCAAGCCAAGCTCGAGGCTTTGGAGGGAGAGCTACCCAAATAAGAGTGACTCGGGATGAGTCACGGGTGAGTGTTGGGGGGTTGTTGTCCCTTGACCAATTTTTGAGGATCTTTATTCATTTTTGACCATTTTGGGACTTGTATAGGCTTTCAAGGGTAGAGCACAAGCCGAAGTGGAGATCGCAAGATCTTGACCCCTTTTTAGTGATTATTGGGATTTGGGATTATGTAATAGGTATGGGGATGTTGGCCCATAGGTTTACCATGATTAGTCCTATTTTGTAATGTATAAATAAGTAGCTAGGTGATGTAAGAAGAGGCAAGTTGTGTTAAGTGAAAATGATTGTAAGAGGCTTGGTGTGTATTGTATGTTGAGACTTGCAGAGCTAAGTGCAAGTCGTCTATAGTGCTTTGTGCGCAGACTGTGGAAGGCTCTGTGCCTATATCTACTCAGGGAAGGAGGATATCATGAGGTGCATAGATCTCCTGTCCTCTGCGGATTTGATTTTGAGGCTTTGTGCATGTAAGAATATTGAAATAAGCTAGTAAAGAAGATGAAGAGTTGGTGGACATAGCCCTAGGGTGGGGGTGAACCACGTATATCCTGTGTTGTGAATGCTTTGTTCTTTTGTTTATGTGATTCAATTCTTAGTGCGATGTTAGATGATAGATTCATCTAATATGATAGCTTAGTGCCGAATAATGTGAATGAATGATATATCTGATCTATGTTGGTATGCTTAGTGCTTGAGTTTATTGAACCTATGTGAATACCACATTGATATGTTATTAGGGTTTATCTGCACTGTAAATAGGGACTGAATATTTATGAATCACAATTCCTAAGTTCTCTATCAAGGTATTACAATCACATATCTTTGTTCCAGTTAAGGTTGCAAACATTGGAGTCCTGCAACCAGTCCTGCCTCTACCTCGGGTGAGACTTCATTTGCTTCGTAGGTGTTGTCGAAAGGGCCGATAGTTAGGGTTTTGTTGGTGCATTGTTGTAGCGTTCAACCCTGGGTCTGCCCCTGTGCCAACAGAAATCAATATACATCCTTGATTATTGAAACCCTTCCATACCTTCAAGGCATTTGTCTACTCTAACCATGTCAAATTTTGACGCATACAAGAACATATTGAAGAAATTTCAACATTGGCCCCATTCACTTCTCACTGTGCAGCGTCGTGCATGAAATTTTTGGTGGGTGAATTGGAAGTTCCATGACATTTCAATAGAGTTCTAACAAAGATTCTACAGATGGAAACAACGAATGATGACAATGAGACATCCATTCTGAACGTTGATGAAAACATGGAAGACCTTGAATATTATGTGGGGACATTAGACATCCTTGAGTCTTGAAAACATTCCATACCATCAAGGCATGTATCTAGTCTAACCATGTTTAATTGTGATGCATACATGCATAGTTTAAAGAAATTTCAATGTTGGCCCCATTCACTACTCACTGTGCGAGGTCGATGCAAGATGACATTTACGATGGGTGTATTGGAAGTGCCATGAAATTTCAAGAGAGTTCGGATAAAGATTATATATATGGAAATGATGAATGATGGCAATGAACATCCATTATATTGAACATTGATGCAAACATGGACCATTGCAAATATTATGCGAGGACATAAAAAATCCTTAAGTCTCAAAACCCTTCCATATTATCAAATATTATGTGGGGACATCAATATACATCCTTGATTCTTGAAACTCTCCCATAATGTCAAGGCATGTGTCTAGTCTAACCATGCCAAATTTTGACACATACATGAACATATTGAATAAATTTCAACGTTGTCCCCATTAACTGCTCACTATGCGGGGTTGGTGCATGGCATCTGTGGTGGGTGAATTGGACGTTCCATGACATATCAAGAGAGTTCCAACAAATATTCTACAAATGGAAATGAAAAATTATGACAATGAGACATCCATTATGAACATTGATGCAAACATGGATGATCTTAAATATTATGTGGGGACACCGAACATCCTTGAGTCTTGAAACCCTCGCATACCATAAAGGCATGTTTCTAGTCTAACCATGTCGAATTTTGACACATACAAACACATTTTGAAGAAATTTCAACGTCGGCCCCATTGATTAGTCACTATGTGAGGCCGATGCAAGATGACATTGGTGATGGGTGTATTGGAAGTGCCATGATATTTCAATAGAGTTTCGATAAAGATTCTATAGATGGGAACAATGAATGATGACAATGAGACATCCATTATATTGAACGTTGATGTAAACATGGACGATATCAAATATTATGTGAGGACATAAAAAATCATTAAGTATTGAAACCATCCCATACAATCAAGGAAAATATCTAGTCTAACCATGTCAAATTTTGATGCATATGGGCATAGATTGGAAAAATTTCAACATTGGCCCCATTCACTGCTCACTGTGTGGGTTCGGTGGAAGAAATTTGTGATGGGTGTATTAGAAGTTCCATGTCAAATTTCAAGATAGTTCCAACAACAATTATATAGAAGGGAATGCCAAATGATGAAAATGTGATCTAGGTGGATATCGGTGGCCTCCCACCTTCTCCAACTGGCCCAAAACATGTTTCTGGCAATTTTGGTAATTTACTATTTTTAGCAGTTTTTAACTTCCGGGGCCATTTTGAGGCCCTAAATGATGTTTTTTTTGAGAAAATAGGGAGCAACATGGATCGTAGATCATATTTATCACCAAAAAGTTGTAGTTCTCAGATATATCTTTCCAACGAGCTATTGATCACTCCAAACAGAGATTGTATGCAAAAGTTACGACCCTGGGAAGTTGATGCACCAACTTACCCAAACGGGGCCCACATGACTTTTGGCGCTTCATCTCCTAGAGTTAGGTTATTGGATGTCTAGATTTTTTGGAATTCCTACTTATTTTAAAGAGGCCTTCAGAGCCTGATTGTAATCATCTTCTCACGGATGCGAGTAGCCGTCACATCTCTTCTCAAATATAAGCTACCACCATTCTAGCGAGTCTTTCACTCTGTATTTTACAGTCTCTGTACATTTATTTCGTTAATAGAAATCATGTATTACTGTATATATATGACTCTTGTTTTATTTCCTCTATATCTCTGTTATATTTTTGTCTCTCTTGCAATATCTCTGTGCATTTCTTTATTATATCTCCGATCTCATTTCATATCGAAAATAATTTGGATCGGTGGTATCAGAGCAGGCTGCTCTTGATCGTTTTTAGTGCGTGTCCCCAATGAGCTCTGAGTATAGCAATTTGGGTCTCGAGCTTATCTCTCTTGAGGACAATCACTCTCGCACACCCAAGAAACCCTCAATGGTGGAAGAAAAGAAAAATGACGGAGCAGACGATCCTATCAGTCTGTTGCTTGAGCAAGCTCTCACGTGAAAGAGGGAGGAAATGATGCAGAATTTTTCCCACATCCTTCAATCCTTGCCTATAGCATCAGGCGCATCTTCATCAAGTGGCCACTTTGGAGGCACCTCGCCTTTTAAGGTATAGGTTAATTTTGATATTCCTATATTTGAAGGTCAAATAGATGCAGATGCCCTAGATAAATGGTTAAATCTGTTAGAAGGTTATTTCTTTGTTCATAATTTTTCCGACAAGGAAAAGATCACCTTCGCACTCCTTAAGGCTCTCCCCCATGTAAAACATTGGTGGGAAACTTACTAGGAGCAGAGTTCCACAGAGGAGTCTGGAATATATGGGGCCAAGCCCACTTGGGATTTTTTTATGGATGCGGCAAAGGAATAGTATTACCCTATTGGAGACTATGAGGACCAGTACATGATATGGACCACATTGTGGCAAGAGAGGGGCCAATCAGTTCTGGAGTTCACCAATATATTCCATACCTTGTGCACCAAGCTGGGTATCACAGACTCTGAACGAAATTTGGTTCTGAAATACCATGGGGCTCTACACAGATACATCCAAACTGAAATGGAGTTTCTGGACATCTCATCACTCGATGCTCCTTATCGATATGTTGTTAAAATCAAGAAGAAATTTAAGCACCAGAACAAACAAGAGTTTGGGTCTGCAAATCCACAACAACCAAAGTATGACAATGACAACCCTAACAAACAGTCTCCTGAAAACTAGTCCAAGACATAGGAAAAGAAGGGCCACGGGAAGACAAAGAAGGACACCTGAAAATGGTGTGATTTCCAAAAAAGACTTAGGCACAACACCGATGAATGTTTCTCAAAACAATCATTGGTGGCTAAGATCAAAGACAAGGAGTCGATCCTTGATTCAAAATCTGATTCTGAAAATACTGGTAAAAGAAAGATCATCGACGCAGACCGCACTGCTATTGTCATCACCACAACAATTCAACAATAAGAACCAACAGGTTCAGAAGAGGGGGAGCACCTTTTTCATTCAAAGATGTGGGTGAAGGGGACCCCACTGCATTTTATTATTGATAGTGGAAGCCGGAAGAACCTCATTTCAGCAGAGGTCATCAAACAGTTGGGATTGTCAACAACACCACACCCACAACCATACAACATTGGGTGGCTTCACCAAGGACAAGATATTCATGTCAGCCAGCAGTGTCAATTGTCATACGGCATCCAACCCTTCAAGGATGAGGTATTATGTGATGTTTCCCCACTGGATGTTTGTGATGTTCTCTTGGGCCAACCATATATGTGGAAGTGCCATGCTATTTATGAGTCCCGACCCCGTAGTGTCATTGTTACTTTGGGGGGTCATCTTTACAGAATACCAGAGGTATTTCGAACTACTTCCCCACCTAAAAAGTGCTGCAAGGTAGTATCTCATACTACAAAATTCATCTTCTTCACAATCTGTTCAAAAGGTGAACAGAATGATACTGCAACCACCACCGCTTCGGCCCAAGCACCTTCTATCCAATAGAAGCAGGTCGAAAAGGTTGCAGAAAAGAAAAAAGATTCCTTCTACACACAATCATATAAAATAGCCAAACTAGTTAAAAAGGTCCAAACGTTCTAGCCAAAGGTTCGCGATAGCCTTCAACAAGCTAAGCAACGCCACTTCTACAGCAAGGCAAGCAGATCACCAAGATTCAGATTCAACAATCGCTTTCCCCTCTCCCCCGGGTACTCAATGCAATGGAGATCATTGCTTCCTAAGGAGTGAGGATTGATCTAGGTGGATATCGATGGCCACCCACCTTCTCCAACTGGCCCAAAGCATGTTTCTGGCAAGTTTGGCAATTTACTATTTTTAGCAGTTTTTAACTTCTGGGGCCATTTTGAGGCCCTAAACGATGTTTTTTTGAGAAAACGAGGAGCAACATGGATCATAGATCAATGTTTCTCACCCAAAAGTTGTATTTCTCGAATATATCTTTCCAACGAGATATTGATCACCCCAAACGGAGATTGTATGCAAAAGTTACGACCTTGGGAAGTTGATGCACCAACTTACCCAAACGGGGCCCACATGACTTTTGGTGCTTCATCTCCTAGGGTTAGGTTTTTGGATGTCTAGAGTTTTTGGCATTCCTTCTTATTGTAAAAATGCCTTCAAAGCCTCATTGTAATCATATTCTCATGGATGTGAGTAGCCATCACATCTCTTCTCAAAGATAAGCTACCACCATTCTAGCGAGTCTTTCACTCTGTATTTTACAGTCTCTGTACATTTATTTCATTAATAGAAATCGTGTGTTACTGTATATCTGTGACTCTTGTTTTATTTTCGCTATATCTCTGTTATATTTTTGTCTCTCTTGCAATATCTCTGTGCATTTCTTTATTATATCTCCGATCTCATTTCCTGTCGAAAATAATACGGATCACAATGAGACATGCATGATGAACATTGATGAAAATTTGGACGATATCAAAGATTATGTGGGGAAAAATTACATCCTTGATTCTTGAAACCCTCCCATACCATCAAGGCATGTGTCTAGTCTAATGACCATGCCAAATTTCAATGCATACAGGCAAATATTGAAGAAATTTCAATGTTGGTCCCATTCACTGCTCACTATGCAGGGTCGATGGATGACAGGTTTTGTGGGTGAATTGGAAGTTCCATGACATTTCAAGAGAGTTCCAACAAAGATTATACAAATGGAAATGATGAATGATGACAATGAGACGTTCATTATGAAAATTGATGCAAACATGGATGATCTCAAATACTATGTGGGGACATAAAAAAACCTTGAGTCTTGAAACCATCCCATATCATCAACTCATTTGTCTAGTCTAACCATGTCAATTTGCGATGCATACAGGCACAAACAAAAAAAATTGAATGTTGGCCCCATTCATTGCTCACTGTGAGGGGTAGGTGGGAGACAATATTTTTTATGGATGTATTGGAAGTTCCGTGACATTTCAAGAGACTAGTTCCGAAAATGATTTTCCATATAGGAATGATGGATGATGACAATGAGACGTGGACGATCTCAATTATTATGTCTAGCGTCGATGGATGCCATTAATCCCTTGAACATATATAATCCCTAATCAATTAACCATTAAACTACCTAACCCCTAAGCCCCAAATCCATTATCCATTGACACTTAATCCATTAAATTGTAATCCCTAATCCCTTAACCCGTAATCCCTTAGAAAATAACCCCTAATCCCTAGACCCTGAATCCCTAAATCACCTAATCCTCAAATCCCCTACCCACTTAACCCCCAAAAAATCAACAAAATTACTATTTATGCACATTAGGAATTTAATTGGAAGCCAAACTATAAGATAAAAAGGAAGCTAAACTGGAAACTAAACTGGAAGCTAAACTAGAAGCTAAACTAGGTGCTAATCAGGGCACTAATTGGGGTGCTAAATATGGAGCTAAATAGGGAGCTAACTTAGGTGCTAATTGGGGCATTAAATATGGTGCTAAACTAGGCGCTAATAGTGCCTAGATTAGTGCCTACTTGTGTTTCTCAACAAAAATAGCACCATAAATAACGCCCTCCCGTTAAATAGCGCTAGCTTTAGCAAAAAAAAGTGGAGAAAAACACATTAAAACAACCAGTGGAAGCAGAAAAGGGAGCTAATCATAGGGTTTTGTTGTAGTGATAAGAAGAAAAGAGGATCTTTGTGTGTATTTTAAATTAATTGGTGATCATTTGATTTATTTGGTCTTGTATATGGATCATAAGTTTCTTATAGGAACCAAGAAGGAGATTATGCAGGATTCGAAAACTCAGTTGTCCTCTAAATTTGACATGAAGGATCTTGGTGCTGCAAATTTCATTTTGGGCATGGAAATTAAAAGAGATCGAAAAAAAAGGAAAATATGGTTAAATTAGAGAAAATATGTGGAGACAATATTGCAAAGGTTTAATATGCAGGAATGTAATTGGTCAGGGTCCCTATTCTTGTAGGTGTAAAGTTATATACGGATCAATGTCCCAAGACACAGGAATATAAGTACATGTCTTGTGTTCCATATGTGAGTGCATTTGTTAGTTTGATGTATGCAATGGTCAATACTAGACAAGACATTGCACATGCAGTGGGAGTTTTGAGCAGGTATATGTCAAAATTAGGGAAGGAGCATTAGACAACATTAAAGAGAGTTTTCATGTATTTGCATGGCACTACTAGTTATGGATTGTGCTACCAAGGAATAAAAAGTTTTGATAGAGTGTTTTCAATACATGGCTTTGTGGATGCAGACTAGGCTGGAGATCGGGATTGTAAAATATCTACAAGAGGGTATGTGTTTAAAATGGTTGGAGGAGAAATCAGTTGGATGAGAAAATGATAGTTTGTAGTGGCACTTTCAACTAGAGAAGATGAATACATGGAAACCGCTCATGAAGTAGTATGGTTGCAAACATTGTTCTCAGGTATTGGGTTGGTTCAACAAGACATAACGATATAGTATGGCAGTCAGAGTGCAATAAATATGGAGAAGAACCCAACTTATAATTCAAAGACAAAGAAAATTGATGTTCAATATCACTTTGTGAGAGACATGGTTGAAGAAAAGAAGGTGTTGCTGATGAAGGTGGATACTTTGAATAATGTTACAGATTCATTTATAAAATTTGTGAGCACTGAGAATTTCTATTGGTGTAGAGGATCTATGGGTATTGATACCCTGGATTGTTGACTATGTAACCTTGTAACCCCCTATATGCAAAGAAAACAACAAGTGTGAGAATGTTGGCTATGTGTTATATTATTTGCACGTCTAGAACTAGTGTCTACAACAGTCAGGTGCCTATAATAGTTGTAACTTAAGATGTTTTTCTTAGGCCCTTTCCAGTGACACACATAATGTACATCACTGTCTTGCCACTAATGAGGAGTAGAGCTCATAAACATGTGTGAGTTATGCAATGTATTATTCAAAAGGGTACCTGCAGTGGGTGGCTACAATAGTTGTAACTTAATATGTTTTTCTCAGGCCCTCTATAGTGACACACATAATGTATAACACTATCTAGCCATTGATAAGTGGTAGTTCCCTAAAACAAATGTGAGTTATACGATGTATTATTAAAAGGGGGACCCGAAAGGGTACCTGCACTGGGTGGTTACAAAATCTACTTAAGATGTTTTTTCTAGGCCCTTTGCAGTGACACATAGAACGCACGACATTTTTTGGCCACTAATGAGGGGTAGCGCCTCGAAACATGCATGATTTATGTGATGTATTATTCAAAAGGAGACCTGAAAGTGTACCTGCACTGGGTGGCTACAACAACTATAACTTAAGATGTTTTTCATAGGCCCTTTATAGTGGAACACATAATGTACCACACTATCTAGCCACTGATGAGAGGTAGCACCCCAAAATAGGAATGAGTTCTGCAATGTATTATTCAAAAGGGGACTTGAAAGGGTACTTGTATTGGGTGGCTATAATAGTTGTAACTTAAGATGTTTTTCTTAGGCCCTTTGCAGTGACACACCAAACATACAACATTGTCTGACCAATGATGAGGGGTAGATCCTCGAAATAGGTGTGAGTTTTGTGATTTATTATTTAGAAGGGGACCCCAAAGGGTACCTGCACTAGGTGGCTACAATAGTTGTAACATAAGATGTTTTTCTTAGGCACTTTTTAGTGACACAGAAAATGTAAAACATTGTTTGGCCACTGATGAAGGGTAGCACCCCAAGATAGGTGTGAGTTCTTCGATGTATTATTCGAAAGGGTACCCTCACTGGGTGGCTACAATAAATGTAACTTAATATGTTTTTCTTAGGCCCTTTTTGGTGACACAAAAAATGTACATCGCTATCTAGCCACTGATGAGGGGTAGCACCTTGAAATAGGCACGAATTCTGCAATGTATTATTCAAAAGGTGACCTGAAAGTGTACCTTCACTAGGTGGCTACAACAGTTGTAACTTAAGATTCTTTTTTTAGGCCCTTTACAGTGACACACAAAACTTACAGCATTATCTGGCCACTGATGAGAGGTAGTGCCCCGAAACATGCGTGATTTCAGCAATGTATTATTCAAAATGGGACCTGAAGGGTCCCTGCATTGGGTGGCTACAACAATCATAACTTAATATGTTTTTCTTAGGCCCTTTTCAATGACACACAAAATGTACAACATTGTCTAGCGACTGATGAGGGGTAGTGCCTTGAAATAGGCATGAGTTATGTGATATATTATTCAAAAGGAGACCCGAAAGGGTACCTGTACTAGGTGGCTATAACAAATGTAACTTAATATTTTTTTCTTAGGCCCTTTATAATGACACACATAACATACAACACTGTCTGGCCACTGATGAGGGGTAGCACCCCGAAACATGCCTAGGTTCTGTGATGTATTATTTAGAAGGGGACTCGAAAGGGTCCCTACATTAGGTGGCTACAACATTTGTAACTTAAGATGTTTTTCTTAGGCCCTTTGCAGTGACACATAGAGCATACAATAGAGTCTAACCACTGATGAGGGGTAGTGCCTCGAAATAGGTGTGAGTTCTGTGATGTATTATTCGAAAGGCGATGGAAAATGGTACATACAGTGGTTGGCTACAACAACTATAACTTAATATACTTTTCATAGGCCCTTTGCAGTGACACACAAAACATACAACATTGTCTAGCCACTAATGAGGGGTAGCACCCCGAAACATGCATGAATTTTTCAATGTATTACTCAAAAGGGGACCTGAAATGTTACCTACACTAGGTAGCTACAACAACTATAAATTAATTTTTTTTTCTTAGGCCCTTTGTAGTTACACGCAAAATGTACAAAACTGTATGGCCACTGATGAGGGGTAGCTCCATGAAACAAGTGTGACTTCTATGATGTATTATTCAAAAGGGTACATGCATTAGGTGTCTACAACAACTATAAATTAAGATGTTTTTCTTAGGCCCTTTGCAGTGACACACTAAACGTACAATATTGTATGGCCACTGATGAGGGATAGCGCCCCAAAACATGTGTGATTTCTAGAATATATTATTCAAAAGGGGACCTGAAAGGGTACATACACTAGGTGTCTACAATAACTGTAACTTAAGATGTTTTCCTTAGGACCTTTGTAGTGACACACATAATGTATAACATTTTCTAGCCACTGATGAGGGGTATCTCCCCAAAACAATCATGAGTTCTGCAATTTATTATTCAAAAGGGGACCTGAAAGGGTAGTTGCACTGGGTGGCAACAACAACTATAACTTAATATGTTTCCTTAGGCCCTTTGTAGTGACACAAAAAATATTTACCACTGTCTAGCCACTGATGAGGGGTAGTGCCCCAAAACAAGTGTGAGTTCTACGATGTATTATTAATGTCCATTTTTGGGTGTTCCTCGATTTTGGTGTCCATTTTTTTAGCGGTCCTCGGTTTTCATGTCCATTTTTGGGTGGCTTTTTAGCACATGGTTTTTCATCGATGGTTTTCTATTTTTGGTTAATGAATTAGGGTTGTTGACTAATCTAGGTCATTGGATTAGGGTTTTGGGTGTCATTGGCTCCTATGTGTATATTTTATTGTAAACAGTGAATGATGTGAATGAATATAGAATATGCTTGTTTTCCAAGTTTGGGTTTCTAGGGGAAAAATCTCTTTGTAAAGTGTGTATTTTCCATTGTATTTCTTCTGTTCTTTTATTGACAAAATGTTTGTAGTAAAATATTGTACAAGGTTAAAATATACAGATTCATAGTAACTGATAATGCTTTATTTATTTATCATAAAAGTAGTGACCATTGGTTGAGTTAGATAATGGATCATTGTCACACATTATTTTCGTCATCCCTATGATCGTTAATGATGTAAACCTATATATTGCCTTCAGAGGGGTCAGTGGCCTGAGTTCCTAAAGAGAGAAGGGAGAAGAAATTTTCCTAAGAAAAGAAGTTGCATTTTCTTATGTAAAAACCTTATAAAAAAGGAAGTTCGCAGGTTGCTATATAGGCAGGGTGCGAGATGTTCGCAGGTTGATCTATAGCTAGGGTGCGAGAATGCCTGCATGTGGGAAAAATGAGCGTTTTCTCAAATATTGTAGAAGGAGAAACTTCTATGGTGAAGTGGCATCCGAATGGTTTGGATCTTACTCGCTTTCATGATTTAGTGGGATCATCCTAACCTCCTCACCTTATCCTCTTCAACTTATAAAAGGAGAGGAGTTCTCATGGAGAAAGTTATCTTTGTTGGTTTTTGAGCTTGTTAGCTTTGGTTGGCTTGGAATTATTAGCTTGGTTGGAGTGGCTTTGAGATTTACCTTTGTCAAGATAGATTGTGAATATTATCAGATCTATGCTCTCATAATTCTTGGAGTGAAAGTGTGTGGGGAACAAAGGACAGTTGGAAGGGACCTTACGACATCAAGGCCATGGTTGTAATCTCTCTTTCACATTTAATATGATACAGTAATACGATCCTTTCCTATAAAGCTTGTTGTGTTTTATTGTATGATTCCTTGATCACATACATAGGTTTATATTGAGTTTATGATATTACTATCACTTTGGTTGGTTGCATTCTTTTGTAGGATCATCATGGTATGAGCATTGGAATGGATCTAGGATGGCGATGGCGAGAGGAGAAGCGACATTTAAAAGCTATGTCACTCATCTCTCTTTAGTTAGTAAATTCAATATCTAAAACTTAAGGAAAGCATCATGTTATGTCCTGCTTTGTTCTAGATCCAGGTGGATCTAGGGAGATCGGTTAGTGTCTGCACCTACGAATTTATCCAATAACAAAATTGGTGACTCCACTGGGGGAGAGTCCCATTTTCTTTGTGGCTTTTGATAATTTTCTATGGCCATTTGCTCTGGTTTCACTTTTCTCCTGTTTTGTCAATCTCTGAGTCTTCAGGATATCCTGATAGACCCTCTGGGTCCAGAAGCCTTTTTAAATTTTACTTCATTTTTCAAATTTTTGAATATGTTCAAGCATTCTCGCACTGTACTCCATTGCAGTCTACGAGAATAGGTGGAGTTTGCACTCTGCCTTTAGGTTTCAGTGCGAGGTTCTCACACCCTGCTCAAGGGTCACCTACAAGAATTAGTGGTTCTCGCACTGTGTTATATTACCTTCCTGCGAACTCTTTTGTTCAAACTTTTGGCTTTGAGTTTTGGCATTTTTAACTGCCCAGATCAGTTTGATTGCCTTAGAGTTTCAAGGCTTTTCTTGTCATTTGTGTCTTGACTTTCATTTCTTGACTTTTCTTGGCAATACAATTTTCTCTGACTTCATATTTTGAGTGTGTTTGATCAGTTAAGAACCAGTGATTGGTTGAAAGTTGAGTGCTTGATTTTTCTCATTTGCTTATTGGTTTGAAAGCTCATTTTCTTGTGCAATTGAGAAGACTATTTTGGTTTGCTCTTTATTATTTTTTCTTTCATTGAAAGATTTGATTGGGTTTGTCATTGCTTGTTCATTTGGATTTTGATTTTCTGTACTCTCACTGTCATAGTGTGGGTCCTTTTGAAAAGTGAACAAAATTTTTTCTTTCAAAACTTCTTTTCATTTTAGAAAACTTTGAAAATCAAATTATTGAGATTGTTGAAGTATTTGGAAAAGACACAATAGAGAATTGTCTTTTTATAAGTGATTGTTTGTATTGGCATTTCAAAGGAAATTTTGCATTATAGTTTATGGTTGATCTGGAATTTTTTTTCTCTCTCCCATACATAGGATTCATTGAATGGAAAGTGATCTATTTCATTCTCATCCTTGCATTATTGGGTCAGAGTCATACAACATAAGTTTCACCTCCATTTCCTTTGAGTAAACAACATCTCTTAATAACACTGCGTAATCATAAAATTCATCTAGTAACTCTTTTCTATGGCTCTATTACAACAACATTTAGCTAGGCTAGCACTTTGGAGTTGGAAGAGAGATACACTCTCCAAAAGCACAAAACACACAATAGCATCTTGTGTTAGGGAGTGTTAAATTCCATTTGCAACATATTGTCTGGGAAGATCTTCTTACACAAGGGTCAAGCACTAGGTCGCATTGATGTTGGCAGAGTTACTTACCCTGCTTTGTTGACATCAGTGTAGAGATTTCACGTATTACGGGGATCACTCGGAGGTATACCCACAATGATGAGTGGAAGCCTTTTGAGTTGATTTCGGGCTAGATACCCTGCCCTTGCGTGTGGATCAGACTGTCGACTGCTCCCCCAGGATTTACTGTTGTTTGTCATGACCTTAGTGGCCTATCTTTCTAGGTTCTTACCCAAGGTGACTGTGGAGGGGAAAGTCTTCACGGTACCTGGAATTGACGTTGACAAAACTCACTCGGGCTCCTTGGAGGGTATAACCACGATTATGTGTGGGAGCTTGCACCAGGGTGTAAGTCCGTTAAGCAGGTCGTCAGCATAACTTTTCCACCATATCCCCACCCCTTCTCGTATCATTGTTGTGATGTTGGATTTCATCACCAACTAGTGGCTTCAAAATTAGAAGGTCTTGTTTGCCTGGTGATTGATTCCTAGATTTTGTTTACTAGCGCGTGTTTTTTGTTTCTCAAAGTTGACCATAGGAGTTTCTTCACGAAGTTTGTCACTCGTTTACAATAGCTCCTCCGCGTCGTTCAATTAGAATGCAGGGTTTATCTCCAGAGCATATGGAAGGTTCACAACCCTTGCCCACAAGCACACCTGGAGGCTCTCCGACGCTGAGTGAAGCCCCAATCGTCACCATACCACAAGTGGAACGAACTGATTCTCTCAAAAAATTTCGAATAACAAATACTTGAGAGGATTTTCGACTTCCCAGTGATTCTCAGTGCCCTTTTATATGACTGAATTCTTCCGGAGAATTAGTTGTTACTTCTTCTGGATCACCCGTTGGGCCTTTTCCTGGCGTAGAAGGCCAAGATCCTTTTTGGTCTGTAGGTGATTTCCGAAGGACCCTTTTCAGTATTGGTTCACCTGTGGTCTATGAAATCAACCCTCCATTGTTTTCTGAGACAGAGATTGTACCGTTGAATACCATGTATCACTTTACTCTCCCTGCTGAGATGGCCCATCTTACGAATACTACGAGTGTCCCAACCGGGTTCACTATAGCTGGTCTTGCTCCTATAAACACACAACAAACGCCCGATGTCACTCTGACATTACCACCCAGATACCATGTGTTGAATGCTTTGTTGAATGCTTTTGTTCCAACACCTCCGCAAACACCATATGGTACTCATGGTGGTCCCTCTTTTCCTGGGCACCCTATTTCCGGTTTTATTCTGACACTCCCTCAATTTCCTTCTGGTAATCCTAATCCTAGTGGAACTCTCCTATCCATTACCCCAAACTTGCAAATTCCCGTTGGTGGACAAGGTGGTACGATTCCATTTCCTCTTACCAGACAAATTCCAATTACTACACAACCTTCGGTTGGAGTACAGCTTTCATTTGGAACTTCACCTATGCTAGCGGGAACAACCTCCCCTTTTGGACAAAATATACCTCCTGCTTTGGCCCAGTATTGGAATTAGATGATACAAAATCTTCCTCAAATGATTGGGGGGCAGAAGTTTCCTGTCCCTACTACAGGCCAACCATATCCAGGTATACCAAATCCTATTTGGGGTACGAATGCTCAAACTCAAGTCCCCGCTCAAGGTTATAATCCCTCAAGCTACTATCATCTTCAACCACCACCGAATCAGCCTGGGTCTTCCCATTATGGGTAGAATACTTACGGCCCTACTGGTTTTTCCACAGGGCTTCCACCCCAAAGTCACCAGTACCCGCAGGTGAATCGACAATTACCTTTTATTTCTACTTTGGATTTGCCAGATTTTTTTAGGATTTTAAATGATCCTATTCGTCACTCCCCCCAATGGCCTACTATGCCGGCCAAGCTTCCTTCATATGTTCCTAAATTTGACGGTAAAGTGGGAGAGGACCCCAACAATCACCTTATGACTTTTTACCTATGGTGTTCATCCAACTCGTTGATGGATGACTCCGTTCGATTACATCTTTTTCAATGAACCCTTACCGGTTCTACTGCGAATTGGTATATTGATTTGCCACAAGGTTTCTTCTCTGATTTTAACACTTTAGCTATGGATTTCCTTACTCATTATCAGTTACCGATCCGTTATGATACAGGGACTGAGATTTTGACTTCCTTAAAACAAAGTAAAGGAACTCATATATCTTATCATATCCATGAGTGGTGAAGGAGACGACGTCTCATTAAACTTGAGCACCCCGATCAGTTGCTGGTGGAATGGTTTACAAAATCCTTTGTGAATGAAATCGGTAAGGAGATTTCCATGGGTGGTGTCATCATGGAAGAGCAGGCTATAAGTCGTGCTCAATATCTTGATCTCGTTTATTCACAAACGGGAACTCTTTACGATTTACTACCCAATTTACCTCATCCTAATACTTCCAACACTTGAACTGCTCCAGCTGCTTCTCATGCGACTGATGGTGTGATTGGTACTGCACAAGCCCAATCGCATTATGTTTCGAGAACAAACCCTAAATCATCTTCTTTGAATGTTCAAAATGCTTCGTCTCTTGCCACTCCCACCGACAAAACTTCTGAGGTAAATGTTGTCCAATCTACCCCAGCTGGTAAAAATAAATCTAAAAAGGTGAGAGGAAAGAATAAGGAGGGAAAAAATAATAATCAAGCTGAGCAAACTAAAACTACTCCTGTTGATGACCGGGATATGCGCAAACCCCAATACCCTTGCCTTATTTGTGGTGATGATCACTACACGAAGGATTGTCCAAGACGTGCCGAGGTCACTAAGTTCCTTCAGGGAACATCGAAACCCCCTACACCGACTGTATTGTCCCAAGCCTTCCCGTCTCAACAACAGGCTCAGTTGGTCATCCATGACCAACCATCCTCTTCTACTACATCATATGTTTTGATGTGTACTAGTGATTCTAAGCAGAACAACATTGCACTTACGACTCGAGCCAAAGATTATACTCCATCTAAGTAGAAGGTTGACGATTTACCTCCTGCTTTGGTACAAACCTCTCCAGCGACTCCACCTACTAATGATCCTCTTCATCTCGAGCGATCGAGCCTTGACACAGTTCTACAACCCCCCCCTAAGGGTGTCATTCGGAAATCGGCTTTCAATCCTCATGCTCATGTGGCCCAAAACTATAGCATTGTTGAAGATCTAGCCTAGGCACCTTCAATGATGTCAGCCCTTGAAGTCCTTCAATCTTGTCCTGCACAAAGGAAGGCACTGTTGAAAGCTATAGGTGTAATTGACCCTACAGATACAAATTTGATAGTCTTTGACTTGGATGATCACATTCCAAGGTTACCCCCTCAACTAGCATTTCAAATCCAAGTTGTTGTCTTTGACAATAACATTTGCCAAACTGTTATCGACGAGGGTGCCTCGACTTGTGTTATGTCTCTTGCTTGTTGGAAAGCCATTGGCTCTCTTCCTTTGAATGAATCCCAAAACACTCTTAAAGCCTTCAATGGATCTGTTTTTAAGCCTTACGGTGTTCTCCCTTCATTTCCTATCACATTAGAAGGTAAAACGGTCCAAGTAAGTAGAAGTCTTTGATGCTCCCCTTGATTATTATATTCTGCTTGGACACAGATGGATCAATTCCATGCGTGCAGTCGTGTCAACACTTTTCCGTGTAGTTCGTTTCCCTTATCAAGGAAAGTTTGTTATCGTTGACCAACTTGCCTTCTTCAATTCTGATAATCGTACTGGCAATGTGTCATTTATTGCTAAAACCCCACTGGGTTATGAGAATGTCGGTGTAGGCCTTTTAAAGGACTCCTCATTAATGGGTACTTTCCCCATTCCACCGCCTGATGTTCCACGCCCGTCATTTGCTTCTATAAACATGATTTCCAATGTGCCTCACGAACTTCTCGTGTCTTTCGACCCTTGGATAGTCCCTGACCCCGGAGATCATCTTCATTTCGGTGACGTAATGTCGTTAAGTCCGGTTGAATCCACTTATCAAGCGATTCAATCGGCAACACCTTTTAAGCCCTCTCTTGATGAGTTGTCTCCTGATCCTTTTCGTGTTATTTTTCCCACTGACGAGATGATCATGTCCGTCATAGAGGACACCCCTTGGGACGATGGGCATCATCGTTCCATTCTCTTTCTGGAACAACACACTCTTGAGAACTACCAACGGATTTCGACTTCGTCGACCGTTGTTGTCATCTCGACTGTTCCTGGATCTGCACATGATGTGTTTGCCGAAGGGAACCTCAGTAATATCTCTCCCACAATTCCCATTGACATATCCATAAAACCAGGAATCGTAGAAAATGTTCATATTGGAGATTCGTGTTCCCAAGACGAAATAGTCACCTATACATCCCTGTTTAAAGAGTTTCATGACATATTCACCTGGAGCTACGAGGAAATGCCAGGTATCGACCCTGCAATTGTTGTACATGAGATAAATACATACCCCGACACTAAACCCGTCCGGCAACGCCTTCGTCCAGTTCACCCCCGTAAAGCGGTTGCTATCAAGCTCGAAGTTGAAAAACTTTTGAAATCCGACTTTATTTATCCAGTGGCTCTTACAGAATGGGTTTCCAATCCTATCCCAATTGACAAGAAAGGTGGCAGTATTCATGTATGTGTTGATTATAGGGATATTAACAAAGCTTGTCCCAAAGACAACTTTCCTACCCCCTTCGTCGATCAGATTGTTGATGATTGTGCTGGAAGTGAAATCTTCTCCCTCATGGATGGTTTCTCCGGCTATAATCAAATTAACATTTCTCCCGAGGACCAACATAAGACTGCCTTTATTTGTCCTTGGGGTACTTTTGCCTATAGGAAAATCCCTTTCGGACATAAGAATGCGGGCGCCACTTTTCAACGCGCTCTGTCTTATGCCTTTCATGATATAAAGCATATTGTTCAACCCTATTTTGATAATTTACCAACTCATTCTATGTGCAGAGTCGATCACCCTACCCATCTCCGTGCCATTTTCGTTCGTTGTCGGTTCTACCGGATACGTTTAAATCCTCACAAGTGTGTTTTTTGCGTGGAATCCGACTGTCTTCTTGGTTTTATCGTTTCACGTCAAGGCATCTGGGTGGATCCTATTAAGGTTGAGGCGATTCTTAACCTCCCTCCTCCTTCTACACTATGCCAGTTGCAAAGTTTGCAGGGGAAAGCAAACTTTCTTCGTCGTTTTATCCCTAATTACACCAAGATCACTCATGGATTTATGCGGATACTAAAGAAAGATTTTGATTTTGTCTGGGATACCATTGCCAACATTGCTTTTGAAGCTTTGAAGTTGTCCCTCATGCGAGCTCCACTTCTCTTTCCTCCCGATTATAGTCGTGATTATTTCCTTTATCTTGCTGCCTCGGAGTACACTTGTACTATTGGCATGGTTCTCATCCAAGAGGATGATGCGCACGATAAACATGTTGTTTATTACTTGATTCAAAGTCTCACACCCACTGAAATCAAGTATCAACATGTTCAAAAACTAGCCTTGGTTGCCGTTCAAGCCATTCAACGCTTTTGATACTATATCCTCTGACGGAAAACTACAATGATTTCTCATTGCAACCCTATGCAACATATTTTGACACGTCAATTTCTAGGGGGAAAATACTCCAAATGGATTGTCATACTCCAAGAGTTTGACTTGGAATTCGATCGCACCAAGTCTAAGAAATCCTTAGTTTTTGCTGAGTTGATATGCGATTTTCCTCACTCTTCCACGAAAAATGTAGCAGTTGATTCATTACCTGATGAATCTCTTTTCCTTATTAGCACTGACGATCTTTGGTATGGGGATATCATTATATATCTCCAAACTTAGAATTTTCATCCTGCTTTGTCTAGTACTGAATGACGTCGCATACGCTATCAAGCTCGTCAATACATTATCCTCGACGATACTCTTTACTGTCGGGGTATTGACTCTGTTTTTCGACGTTGTTTAATGTTTGACGAAGCCGAGAAAGCTTTGAATGACTGCCATTCCAGAGCATGTCGTGTTCATATGTCTGGGTATGCTACTGCCCAGAAGATATTATGCACAAGTTATTTTTGGCCTTCTTTTCTTAACGACTGCATTACTGCCGTTCAAAAATGCCATGCCTGCCAGACCTACAATCTTAAAATTCGGTCACATCCTGCTCCTCTTCATCCTGTGGTCTCAGTTGGTCCTTTTGTGAAATGGGGCATTGATTTCATGACCTATCACCCTAACTCGACCAAGGGGCATGGTTACATCATTGTAGCAGTTGATTACTTTACAAAATGGGCTGAGGCAATGCCGACATTCGACAATACTGGAAAGACTACAGCCTTGTTTCTTTTTAATCACGTCATAGCTCATTTTGGTGTTCCCCTAGATATCATCACTGATCATGGTAGCCACTTTAGGAATTTTATGATGTCTGAAGTTATGGAGAAGTTGGGTCTTCGTCATGATAACTCAACACCCTATTATCCACAAGCTAATGGCCAGGTCAAAGCTATTAACAAAATTATTATAACTATGCTTCGATGGATGATAGGAATTCATAAAACAAGTTGGCACACAATGTTGTTTTCAGCATTGTGGGCTTACTGGACATATGTTAAGTACGCTACTAGGTTTACACCTTTTTGGTTGGTCTATGGTGTGGAATCCATTCTTCCTATAGAATGTGAGATACCTTCTTTGAAACTAGCTATCAAACTCCTACCTAACACTTCTGCTGAAGAAGAATGTCTATTTTATCTTATATGATTAGACAAAACTCGACATGATGCCACTCTAGTAATAGAAGCCCAGAAAAAAACGTGTCAAGGCCTAGTATGACAAGCATTTCAAGCCTCGCGTTTTCTCTGAAGGTGATCTTGTTCTTCTTTATGAACAAGATCGAGATGTATTAGGAGCTGGGAAATTCGAACCTATGTGGTGTGGTCCTTATATTTTTCATCGAGTTTTGGAGAAAGGAGCATATGAGTTGGTCGATTACGATGGTATCCCTTTGAGTGAACCCAGAAATGGGTTGTACTTGAAGAAGTACTATGCATAAGTCATTTGTGCACAAGTACATGTATTTTAATGTATCATACTTTGTGTGTGTTACTATAGTTTTCTTTTGTCGTTATCTGGTCTCTGCCCTTATGTGACATTGTGTTTGATTTCTAGATGTCGGAGTCTTCGCTACCCTATATTGGCTTCGCTGATGGTGCTAGCCATAGTACACGGAACCTTGCTTCCACTGCATGGGAAATCTATACCCCAACAAATGAACTTGTCTCTTTACGAGGTGTATGCCTCGACCGTGCAACCAACAACATTGCAGAGTATAGCGTCGTTATTGAATTATTGGTTGATGCTATCTCACTCGAAATTCATCATTTGGTTGTGCGACTTGACTCGCAGCTTGTATTACTACAGTTAAGTAATGTCTACTCTATTCGAAGTCCTACTTTATTACGGGTGTATTTGCGAATTCACCTCTTGGAACGTTATTTTGATCACATTGAATATCAACATATTCCTATATGTCTAAATACATTAACATATGCATTGGCTAATTATGTATTGGATAGACATTTGAATCATTTATAAATCAAACACATCGAAATTCACACAATATAAAGTAAACCGGTAGAATCCGTCTATATATATAACAATCAAAAGAGTTTTTTACAAAAAGCTTGTCCGAAGACCAAAATATCAAAATTTGAAGCTCATAGCTTCTACAAAGTGACGTCACAGATGACGTTCACGGTAACAAACAACTGCTCTAGAAACTCTACGGAGCAGTCAACTCATAGATGCTGATACCCCTACAGTGTGACACTGATCGCGTCATGGAACCTCTTCTAGAGTCATATCTGGAATGTCTGCTGTCAGACCCTCTAAATTCTGTTCCACCACTTGATAATCCTCAGCATACTATGGTGCTGCCTCTAGACAGGAGAAGTGCCAGGAGGTCTATACGGTCCAACATCTGTGTTATCAACAAACAATTTTGTGTTAGTCTTTGGATGAACATATAAAACAAAAACATGTGAATATGATATAAAAATTCAAAAATATTTAAAAAAGAAAAATGTGTGTACTTCTTAGCAAGGTCCCCCCACTGAGCGTCCTCAGGAAATGACAAATCCGGATCTCCTCGGAAATCTATCCTAGCATAAGCATAGTCATCAACCATCAACATCTGTGGTTGAAGCCAGTCAAATAACGTATCATCATATTTGATGATAGGTCCTGCTACGTGCCGGGCCATGAGCCAACACCATCTCAGCATCCAAAGATCTCTAGGAGCCGGTAAATTCCACTCCACTTGTATCCTCAGTAATGGGACCCACTCTAGGAAGAAGGATACCAGCAAAGATCCATACCCGATTTGCTTCAGGTCACCCCACCTACATTTTGTTAATTGCCTTTTTATACTGCGCAACACTGGATCTGTCCAGTTGAACACTCGAGGCTCAGTACACTCAATAGCGTACTGGAAGTAACTCTGTAATGCCATATGCAGAGTATAACTCCCAGCCATCTGAGCTATAGTGAAAAGGATAGTATGGAGGGTCAAGTCTGTTACCCCCCAGATAGCCACTTTTCCTTTCTTTCTCTCGGCCTCAGGTACGCAGTGTATACGATAGTAGTCACTCATCGGTAGCCCACCACCTCTACTACTGGTCAAGCTTAGATAGTATCCTCGTCGGGATAATCTGATCAAAAATTAAATGTCCTCAATGTCTAAGGACAATGTGTGGACCCCCACATGAAACACCTGTTGATCTGGGTCCCACATGCGAACCAGGTACTCTAAAAGTCTGACTTGGGCCCTCATGCCTGGGATGTGAAAGTATTTCAAGAGCCCACAGTCTCTCAAAGAAACTATGGTAGGAGGATGATTCTTGGCCATTGCATTATCCTCTTCATGTTCCCTTTCACGCCACTCAAGCACCATGTTGCTGGTCAATTATCTGCATAAGGAACATAAAAAGAGGATTAATAACTTTTTTCATGATTTGGATCTTTTTCATTGGCTAAGATTTTAAAACATTTTTGGGTTTTGCGGTTCTCGCAGGTGCCCTATGGGCACAGTGCGAGAACCTCACAGGTTGCTTAAGGGTCACCTGCGAGAATGCATCATTCTCGCAGGCCTCGTAGGGCTTGCCTGTGAGAATGCCAACACGCATGTAGGGCTTGCAAAAAATAAGTTAAAACTAAACATTTACCCAATGAAATCAAAAAATTCAACCATGAAGATGTCAAGGATGAAGAGCTTACCTTAATTTTGCAGACGGCTCATTGAATGGTCTCTCGTAGCTCTCACAAATTGATGCCAAACTCGGAGGGTAAAAGAGGGGTTTTTGGAGCTCAATAGTGGACATGTAAAATGATGTGGTAAAACAAAGTATTTACTCATTTTATTTACATTTAATATGTCATTTTGGGTTTTTTATGCTTATTTATCGATTAAACCTAATCGCTAATGTCATGTTGAGTGTAATGACTTGCGAGCGTGATGACTTTGATGATTAAATACAGAGATATGCACATATTTTTCTTCGTTATGGCATGTTTTTGATTGTTTTTATGGTTTTTACATAAAACCTCGAGCGTCGTTTTTGTCCATTCTTGCACTCGTAAATACAGGAGAATGTGGTCGAGCATACTTTTATCACTTTTTCAAGCTCAACAAGGTTATACGAAAAAGGAACCCCCCTGGAGTCCTCTTTAAGCTCTTTTCAGACTCTCTAAACATGAAAAGATCATCGAGCGACCTTGCTATTTTCACGCTCGATAAAGTATTTGAAGTACGTGTCTAGTGAGCGATAATTTATCTCTTTTTCGGTCTTGTCCAGACTACTTTATGAAAAAGGAACTGAGAGAGTTCTCTCTTAAGCATTTTTTCAAATTCTATAATCTTGAAGAACCTTCAAGTTTGCTATCTCTGGACTCGTTAAACAAACATTGATAGACCTGTGATGGGACCGAACCACTCCTTCTTAGGGTTTGTTAAACATACTTCGAGGGACTCGTTTGAAGGATGAGCTTACATTTACAAGCATATGTTATCCTCCTCAAGCTTGCATAAAAATAAAGAGGTACTCACCAGAAATGGTGGGGGAAATATTTGGAAAGAATTGTGTCTAAAACTGTATTCCATGAAAGAGTCACTTTTGAACACGACACTCCTTCACTCGCCTTGTTTCTAGGTTGGAAAATCCACTTGTCTCCTGATCATACTCCTATAAGATTACAAATCGGTCTGTGATCCATGTTGTTGAGTCAGTGTTTCCAAGATAGTTGTCGTGTCGTAAATATGTTCAAAGAGATGTTTAACCCGAAAAGCCTTCTATTGCATCAACCATTTATGCAGTCCTTAAAGACTTCTATTGCGTTGGCCATCCCTGAGTCAGTCCTGAATCACTTGTTACTCTGATCTACTTCAAATCTTGTTACTTGTTTCATGTCATTGATGTGGGATACATTAAGGCCCTCCTGTGACGAGTCTTTTTATGTCGACTTCAACTTATTATCTAGGAATTATATTTAGAAACCAGTTGGTACCTTGGAACTTGCATGCCTCAATGGCAGGTTTCCTTGTTTTCGACAGTGGGTTTTCCTTATTGACCCCTGATCGGGAGATTCTGTTGAGTGTTCGACTTCAGCTCATTTATTTACATTCATTGGATTGTACCAGTGTACCTTGGGATTCATTGACATTAATGGTGATTTACCTCGCACTTGTTAACGGTATGCACTAATGACTGGTAATCAAGTGGTTTCTACCATGTTCGACTTCAACACATGTATTCGCATGGTTAGATTCGTACTATAGAGTGGTGGAGATGAAGACCCTGGATATTTTCTGATAGATCCAGATTGCGTTGGAGTATATTCAGTGTACTGTTGCATAGATCCACATTGTATGTCTGGTGGCTATCTTCAAATTTGAGTCTTTAACACATAGATCCACAGTGTATTTTTGGTGGCTATGTTCAT
>ML789082.1:308658-362639 GCA_009831015.1 Picea engelmannii | reverse complement strand
TGGATCTTACTCGCTTTCATGATTTAGTGGGATCATCCTAACCTCCTCACCTTATCCTCTTCAACTTATAAAAGGAGAGGAGTTCTCATGGAGAAAGTTAGCTTTGTTGGTTCTTGAGCTTGTTAGCTTTGGTTGGATTGAAATTATTAGCTTGGTTGGAGTGGCTTTGAGATTTACCTTTGTCAAGATAGATTGTGAATATTATCAGATCTATGCTCTAAGAATTCTTGGAGTGAAAGTGTGTGGGGAACAAAGGACAGTTGGAAGGGACCTTACGACATAAAAGCCATGGTTGTAATCTCTCTTTCACATTTAATATGATACAATAATATGATCCTTTCCTATAAAGCTTGTTGTGTTTTATTGTATGATTCCTTGATCACATACATAGGTTTATATTGAGTTTATGTTATTACTATCACTTTGGTTGGTTGCGTTCTTTTGCAGGATCATCATGGTATGAGCATTGGAACGGAGCTAGGATGGCGATGGCGAGAGGAGAAGTGACATTTAAACTATATGTCACTCATCTCTCTTTAGTTATTAAATTCAATATCTAAAACTTAAGGAAAGCATCATGTTCTTTCCTTCTTTGTTCTAGATCTAGGTGGATCTAGGGAGATCGGTTAGTGTCCGCACCTACGGATTTATCCAATAACAATCATGTTGCTATAAATTTGTGCCTTTCTCCTTGTTTCACCTTGGTTCTCATGATCATCTTCTATATAAGTGTTTTCACTCCTGGGTTGAGTTTTACTACTAGGGATATTTGATAGGTGTAGCTTTTCCATATCCCAATACATACATAAAATTCTCCATCCTTCCTAATTTTTCATTTTTTGTACATGGTTTACTTGTCATATGTCACAAAAAAAAAGTGTACTTCATTGTCCCATGAGAATATCCTCACCCCGTAAGAGCTATAAGATCAAGGTGAATAAGATATAGAAAAAAAGAGAGAGAAGAAAAAAAAAACTAAAAAACCAAAGGAAATAAATCATAAGTAATTCCCCTTTCTATGAGGTCATCAGTCCAAGTCTTATGCAACAAAATTCACATCTAAAAATGGAAAAAATGAAGTTAAAAGAAATCAAAATATAGAAAAGGTTAAATAAATAAAGAAAAATGAAGAAAGGGGGTAGAATGTAATAGTGTTGAGGACAAGGAAAATCAAAGCACAAATGCTCCCTCATACTTCAAAGGAACTCATGTGGATGAATATAATAAACAACCTGACATGGTTGTACAATGAAACTAATGAAATTACCCACCAAACCATAACATATATCACTACACATGATCCTTGATGGGATTTTTTGGGAAATACATCTCTTCTTTGGTGTTGACATATGTACTAGGGGTTAATAATGACCCTCCCATACCTAAACTTGGAAAATTGTATGAATTATATGAGTTATTGTGAAGTTTGAAGATGATTCTTATTGTGGTCTACCTAATCACATTTATATTTGACATGAATCATGTTTTATTTTTTTGTTTTCATTGGACATGCATGCATTCCTCTAGATTAATGAATTTTATGGGTCACTTGTACTTTACTTTTGACGATGTACTTGGCATGGATATGACTTGGATTGATCCTTGTTCCTTTGGAGGACATTAAGGAGGAAATTTCCATTATTGATGGAGGTTATCCCACTTGTTTTTAGGGTGTTGGGATACTTTTGATATCATTGCACCCTTTTTGGGAGGACGTGGCACCTCTTGGAGGAAACATTGCACCTTTTGGATTAAACTTTTCACTTTTTTTCCCATTCACATGCCTTTCCACATGATATTAGTGATTCGTCCACCCTTGGGGTACCCACATGTGCCACACATGTGACATGACCATGCACTTATGAAGGGAGACTTGAAATTTGAGCATGTTTTACATCATTTTGGGAGCATCGTTGGGGGTATTTTGACTCCTACACTCTTGTATCATTCATATTTTATGTATATTTACCTTATCTCTAGCTATTGTAAAGAGATAAAAGGTCATTTTTTTACTTTATTAGGATAAAAACTAGGAAATTATTATTATTGGAATGAGAAGGGTGTTATTTCTCTCATATAAATAGACAAACACTTCTCATTTCTAAATCATTTCTAGAACTTGTAGAGAACATTATTTGTCTACTTATGCTTATTTGTATTTGATATGGATTTATAACTAAAGAAAATTCTTGAGGATGGTGCCTTGTGGATTGGTTTACAAATTTCATTGATGCTCTTAGGTAGGGTTTTTAGAATGATTGATTTCTTGAGTAAGTGGTCTCACTTAATCTTACAGATGTTTTTCATGAATGATTGTAAGCATAATTGTACTTATATAGTAGTGGTGGTGCATTCTCTTTATGTTTTTCTTGAAAAAATCCCTTATTCATAACTATTAGAACATTACTAGTGGATTATCTTCCCTTGAACTATCTTGGAGCTTGTAAGGAGCTATGGGGATTTGTTAGGGTTTGTAGTGGAAAAACCTAACTATCACCATGGATACACTTACACTTTCTCATGGAATTCCTCCGTTGACCCCATATTCCCAAAATAAAAATAGTAGGCACTACTCTTCTCCCATTTATTCAATCCTAAATCTAATTTTATTTTTTTTTTTTTTTAGGGTACATTTAGGGTTTCATAACATCTTATATACGATTTTCAACCATAATAGACCCTGTACATATTGATTTTGTGCATGTATGTAACCTGCAAATAATTTTACAACCATAGATAGCCTTGTTGATTTATATTGTTTCATAATTAGGGGTAGGCGTCTTGTTTTATTTGGTTGGTATATGCCTTTTAATTTCCACATTTTTCTAGTTTTATAAACCCTAAATCTATCCATTGTTTTATCCCTAATTTTTTCTTGTTTATAACCTATTCAAAGGGTTTAAATACATTACCATTGTAACTTGTTTTCTACTGTAATCTTGCACCTATATTTCAAGTTTTACAACAACCATTAGTAATTTTCATATTTGCATTGTTTGGGAACAATTTGGCATTAAATAATAACTTGATAAACCTTCTAAACAACCCTAAAATTACATTAAACTCAAATCTATAATTTACCTTGAGTAACCACTTTGTCCATACTTGTTTGTCATATCTTATTGATGATAAATTAGGTAGCAATATAGGTGACCTTAGAAATGATCCCATCTTGCCTTAGGAACCCTATAGGATACTAGGGAATCCTCCCTTGTGTTGGATCTATCCTTCATTAAAACAAGGGAATTCATTGTCTAGGTGATAGTAGAAACACTTACATGTTCTACTCATCTTTGTAACTTGTGAATACTTTGCAACAGGGTGCAATATTGTTTGATACAAATTATTAGAAATGTTTAGTTTGATCGACATGCCTATAACTTTGTTGATTTACAAAGAGTGGATGGTTTCATGAGAAATAGTGATACCATCTGATATTCATCTTCCTTTGACATATCCTACTTCTTCTGGAGAGATTATCTTGGCTATGATGGGTTTCAAATGATTTACAATGATTTTGGTAATGATATTATAGATGACATTGTAGAAAGATATAGGCCTATACTTATCGACCATATTCTCATTTTTTTATTTAGGTATGAGAGTGAGGAAATTAGATTTAAAATCCCATAGAATTCTCCTATACATTTTAGAATCTTCCACAACTTTCCAATCCTCCTTACCCACGAACGATCAAAAAGATTGAAAAAAATATATTGTGAAGCCATAAGAAACTAGAGTTTTGCCTAACATCATTTCCTACACTATTTGGGTAACTTCTTCAAAAGAGGTGGGGTATGGTAGACTTAAATTTTTCTCATGGGAGGAAAGAGGGGGTCTAGAACTTATGATAGTTTTAGTGTTTTCATGTCTATTCTATAGAGGTTATAATAACACCAAGTTGAAGTGATTTTTAAGCACCTATTTAATATCCACATGCCTTTCTAGATTTTCCTCTAGTTTTGACTTGAGAGTTGAGATGAAATTATGGTGTCTTCTACTAATCATGCAATTATTGAATAATATTGATTTCCTATAACCTTCTCATATCCATCAAACTACATACTTCTATATCCAAATTTTGAAACATAAATACAATTACTAAATAGATCCACATAAAATTGTATATCATAGTATTGAATATATTGGAATATTTTTCCTATTTGTCTATAAATATCTATGGCAAATGCGAATAAAAATTTCTATTAAAATATCTTGGACAAAGTCAATTAGTTTCAGCCAACACAAACTAGTCATATTAAGAAATATAGGTATTTACATTTTTGTTCTTTGTTTCTAGTCAAGAAATTTGATATAGTACAACCAATCACAAAGATTAATTAGGTGAATCCATAACTATATGTTACATCTATAACATTAATAAAAAAAATTGTGTTGGTATATAAATGAAAAAATAAAAAATAGTCAACCATAATAATAAAAAACTAAAAAAAAAACATTGTAATAAATTAAATTGTCATATATCCCTAATATATCAAACTACAAGAGGGATCAAATAATTTAAGGTGTTAATTTTTTTAAAGTGAAAAACTTGACGAAAGGTTTTCACTTAAAGGTATTTGATCATTATTGGTGCATAGATGCACACCTGCATGGGATCAATATTTTGGTTGTGGAGCCTGATTATCTTCTTGATTCAGAGGTCTTTTGTTTTCAGTGGTGTTTATACCCCATGAAGACTTTACACCCCAGAAGTATGTACACTCTTCCATGAAGGGGAGTGCAGAGGGGGGTTACCCCCTCTGCAGGGTTCAGGGGGGATATCCCCCCGGATGGGGGGTCCGGGGGTGAAGCCCCCGAAGGAAACATTGCCTTGTACATGTATATTTTAATTTCATTGTAAATCTAGACCATTCATTATAAGGTCGCAGATCTAATGGTAGAAATTATGTTAGGATTTTTTCCCTAGAAGACAACCCTCTGTTATGAGGGAAACGTATCACGACTATGCATTATCAAGAATATTGTATTCTGAGAGAAGAGACTGTGAGAGAAAGAACAGGAAGTTACAATGGGTTTTTTGTAGGTTGTATCCCTTCATTTACCGGATAATAATAAAGAAAGGACCTAGAAATTTCTCTAGTGGATGTAGCCCACATTGGGTGAACCACGTATATCTGTGTCTCTATTGTATTGTGTATATTTTGTGTTTTGTTTCCACATTTGTTTTATTTTATTTCTCCACAATCCTATTTTTCCAACAACTGGTATCAAAAAGAAAGGTAACTTGCAGGAAAGGAGGGTTCCTGGTTCGAGTGCGAGCAATGGCGGAAGATGGAAAGTTTAGGGTCGAGAAATTTATCGGAAAAAACTACCAGTTATGGAAGATGAAGATGGAAGATTATTTATATCAGAAGGATCTATTCCTGCCATTGGGCGGAGTAGCAAAGAAGTCGACGACCATAAAGGATGAAGAATGGGAGATTCTTGATAGAAAGTCTTTAGGAACCATACATCTGAGCTTGGAAGCATCAGTGGCTTTCAATATTTTGAAATAAAAGACAATGAAGGCTTTGATGGACGCATTGGCTAAATTGTATGAAAAACCCTCGGTGTCCAATAAGGTATTTCTAATGAAGAGATTATTTAATATGAAGATGTCAGAAGGTGGGTCTATTACAGATCATTTAAATGATTTTAATATGGTTACTAATCAACTAGGTTCTATAAAAGTGGACTTTGATGATGAGTTCAGGAATCTTCTGATCTTGTGCTCATTGCCATAAAGTTGGAACGACTTGGTCATGGATGTAAGTAACTCTGTCTCTGGTTCAAATACTTTAAAATTTGATGACGTTTTTGGTGTTATCCTTAGTGAGGAAATACGATGGAAAAGCATAGGTGAGACATCAGGTAATGCATTGAACATTGAGAACAGGGGAAGACAAAAGGATATAGGAAAGGGCCCAGGGAACCGCGAGAATTCTAGGAAGGGAAGATCCAAATCCAAAATTTGAAAGATAGAGTGATGGAATTGTGGGAAGAAAGGACATCTGAAGAAAGACTGTAGAGCTCCAAAGAAACAAAGAGATGGATAGTAGGAGAAAAATCAGGAAGCAAATGTAACAAGTGATGTGTTACAAGATTCTTTGATTCTTTTTGTAGATAATATTTCTGAGTCTTGGGTAGTAGATAATATAGAAAAAGGAGAGAAGGTAGGTACATTGTATTTATGTACTAGTAATACTAACTCTTCTATCTCTTTAGCTTCTACAGGAGTGGATACAACACTATGGCATCATAGGCTGGGACACATGAGTGAGAAGGGAATTCATATACTTCACAAAATAAATTTGTTTCCAGATCTTAAACAATTTGATTTGGACTTCTATGAGCATTGTGTTTATGGAAAACAGAAGAGAGTTAGATTTCTCGGAGTCAGAAAAGAAAAGAAAAATGAAAGGTTAGAGCTTGTGCATACAAATGTATGGAGACCAACTCGGGTATCATCTCTTGGTAGCTCTCATTATTATGTTACTTTTATTGATGATGCAACTAGAAAAACTTGGGTTTATTGCATTCAACAAAAATCTGATGTATTTGATACTTTTAAGAAATGAAAATCTTTGGTTGAGAATGAGACAGGAAAAAGTTTGAATTGTTTCAGATTAGATAATGGAGTTGAATATTGCAGCAAGGGGTTTGATGATTGTTGTTCATACCATGGGATTCGTAGAGAGAAGACAGTTCCAAGAACACCACAAGAAAATGGTGTGTTAGAAAGGATGAACAGAAAAATCATGGAGCGTGCAAGGAGTATGAGATTGCATGTTGGTTTTCCCTTACAGTTATGGGAAGATGTTGTAGATACTGCTATTTACTTAATAAACAGAGGAACTTCAATCTCTTTGGATGGTAGAATTACAGAGGAGGAATGGACAGGAAAAAAGGTAAACTATTCCTTTTTGAAAACTTTCGCTTGTGAAGCATTTTTCCATATTGATAAAGAAAATAGAACAAAGCTTGAGGAAAAATCCAAGAAGTGTACCTTTATTGGATACCGTGTTAATGATTTTGGTTATATCTTATGGGATTATGAAAATAACAAAATCATTAGGAGTAGAGATGTCACATTCAATGAGAAGGTCATGTACAAATATCAGTTGCAGGGAAAGAAACAGGAAAAAGAAAAACAATAATACATAGTTCTTGATGGGATCTCTAAAAAGGAAATTCCAAAGGAACCAGAAAATCAAAATGTACAACAACAAGAGAAGAAGGTACCTCAAACACCTACAAGTGTTGTTAGAAAATCTACCAGGTTAAGTATACCCCCTAAACGATACTCTCCTTCATTGTATTATTTATTATTGATTGATTCTCGTGAACCAGAATGTTATGAAGAGGAAATGTAGATAGACACCAAAAAGAAGTGGGAGCAAGACATGAAAGAGGAAATGGATTCCTTGGTAAATAACCATACTTGGGATTTAGTTCAGTTGCCTGCAAGAAAAAGATCATTGCAGAATAAATGGGTTTACAAGTTGAAGGAAGATGGAGGAATAAAGTGCTACAAGGCTAGACTTGTTGTAAAGGGGTTTGCACAAAATAAAGGTATAAATTTTGATGAAATATTTTCTCTTGTTGTTAAAATGACATCAATTAGGACTATTTTAAGTATTGTGGTAGTAGAATATTTGCATATTTAACAATTAGATCTTAAGAAAACTTTTCCCCATGGGGATTTGGAGGAAGATATTTATATGCAACAACCACAGGGGTATGAGGTCAAAGGGAAGGAGAATTTTGTATGCAGGTTGAAGAAGATCTTGTATGGCCTAAATAAAGATCCAAGGAAGTGGTATGTGAAGTTTGATAGGTTTATGATAGAACAAAGTTATAGTAGATGTCATTATGATCACTGTGCTTATTTCAAAAAGCTAGAAAATGGAAGTTGTATTATCTTGCTATTGTATGTAGATGACATGCTTGTTGCAGGGTCTAATATGCAGGATATAAATGTGCTCACGAATAAATTATCTAATTCATTTGCGATGAAGGATTTGGGTGCTGCAAAGAAAATCCTTGGTATGAGAATAACAAGAGACAAGAAAAATCGCAAATTGACATTGTCTCAGGGTGAGTACATAGAGAAGGTATAGAAGAGGTTTAGAATGCAGAATAAAAAACTAGTTAGTACACCTTTAGCCATCCATTTCAAATTAACTAAGGAAATGTGTCCCAAGACACAAGAGGAGATAACATACATGTCCAGGCTCCCTTATTCATCAAAAGTTGGCAGCTTGATGTATGCAATGGTTTTCACAAGACCAGATATTGCACATGCAGTGGGAGTTGTGAGCAGGTATATGAACAATCCAAGTAAAGAACATTGGGAGGCAGTAAAGTGAATTCTCAGGTATTTGAGAGGTACTAATACTCATGCATTATGTTTTGGAGGTTCATACACTTTTCTACGGGGATATGTCGATTCAAATATGGCAGGTGATAAAGACAGCAGGAGGAGCACCATAGGGTATGTTTTTACTATAGGTGGAACAACAGTAAGTTGGATTTTGAAACTGCAAAAGTTTGTTGCACTTTCAAAAACAGAGGCAGATTATGTTGTTGCTACATAGGCTAGTAAAGAGATGATTTGGTTACAAAGGTTTATGGAGGAATTGGGAAAGAAGCAGGAGAATAGTAGGTTGTATTGTGACAGTGAGAGTGCCATTCATCTTGCAAAGAACTTAGCCTTCCATTCGAAGAATAAGAATATATAGTTGAGGTACCACTTCATAGGATCCATCTTGGAAGATGGACATTTGAAGTTGGAAAAGATACACACTAGCGAGAATCCTGCTGACATGTTAACAAAGGGAGTAACCAGGGAGAAACTGAATTCCTGCTCAGTTTCAGTTGGTATTCAAGAATGAATATGAAGATGACAAATTTTCTAGGTCCAAGAAGGTTCAGTGTCCATCATATACAACAACAGTGGAGTTGTTGAGATCAATCTCCAAGTGGAAGATTCTTGGTTGTGGAGCCTGATTATCTTCCTGATTCAAAGGTCTTTTATTTTCAGCTGTGTTTATACCCCAGGAAGAATTTACACCCCAAAAGTATGTACACTCTTCCACACAGGGGAGTACAGAGGGGGCTTACCCCCTCTGCGGGGTTCGGGGGGGATATCCCCCTGGCTGGAGGGTTCAGGGGAAAGTGGGCCCCCGACGGGGGTTTGGCGATGAAGCCCTTGAAGGAAAAATTTCCCTGTAAATGTGTATTGTAATGTCAATGTAAATCTGGACCGTTCATTATAAGGTCATAGATCTAACGGTAGAAATTATGTTAGTGTTTTTTCCCTAGAAGGCAACCCTTTGTTATGAGGTAAATGTATCATGGCTATGCATTATCGGGAATATTGTATTATGAAAGAAGAGACTGTGAAAGAAAGAAGAAGAAGTTACAACATGTTTGTTGTAGGTTGTATCCCTTCATTTGCTGGATAATAATAAAGGAAGGACCTATAAATTTCTCTGGTGGACGTAGCCCACACTGGGTGAACCACGTATATCTGTGTCTCTATTGTATTGTGTATCTTCTATGTTTTGTTTCCACATTTGTTTTATTTTATTTCTCCACGGTCTTGTTTTTCTAACACAATCATGTAGAGAAATTTGATGTGGATTGTGGTCAACATGGGACATCTCATTGTATAACCCTCTCATTTTATCAATAGAAATTGACATGACATGTCTATGAATACAACTATGCACAAAATCATTCCTAGAGCATGAAATGGAGGAGGAATAAAGGAAGATGGCTTTTACAGTGACTCTACTCTCACCTCCAAGTTTTGTCCTTTTGATTTGATTTCAAGTTTTAATGTCTATTTATTTTCTTGAAATGTTATTCTTTCTAGATAAACTCACTGTCAGACTTGGCTAGGAAAATTCCATCCACGGATGGGAATATTTATATGTGTTAATCTGAGGGGTCCCTTTTTGGTTTTCCTCTTCAGGTGGGTAGTTGTCAACTTGCTTCCAATTCTCTGTATCTTTTCTCAATCCATGATTATAAACCACCTTACATCACACCTTTCACTCATCCTTGGGTTAATATTCTAAAATACAACAATGAAATTCTCCCAGAATCCAACAAATTTGGTTTCAAATGAGTGACAAAAAAATATATTGGGGAACCCATGTACCAAAACCTCCCTTGTCGCATTACTCACAACCAATATGATTCCATGAAGGAGGTGTCCAATTACCGGATGTATATATTCCACAAGTGTGTTAATCATTTAGAAACATGTGTCCTTCCTTTGGATACTTACTTCATTGAACATACATAATCACATAACAACTACCATGATATTGGATAGCATGTTCACTCCCTCACTCCTCCTTGCATTATTTTAAGCATACATATTCCTACCTCTCTCCCATGTTAGGAGAAAAATAACATTCTCATTCATAAATTATTTTTGGTCTAACACTAATCCCTTGTTATTCTTCAAGATAAAAAAATTTAATTCCTAACCCCTTGGTCCTTTACAAACTAGAAGAATTTATTTAGATGGCATTTTTCTTCAAACTACTATATTTCAAACATAGATGTCCTATAATTTTTTCTATTGTCTTGTCACTTAAATGTATTAGTCTCATCTCCTCTTTCCCTTGATGTGTTTTTTCTATATGAATATTTATGGGTGAATTTATATGCATTTAGATAGATTCCATATTATCTCTATTTCTTTCCATATTCCCAATAACAAAAGCCTCACATACATTTGGTCCCACTCTTTCTTTAATTAGAAGACTCTTGTTGATTTTATAGATATTATTATGATTCATATGTAATCCTTGAAATTCTTAAGGGAAACACTTTTTACTTCTGGTACTTCTCCTTTCCGACAAAGGGCCCTCTCTTAATGTCTCTCACTTAGGGGAATTTACACCATAAAATTTTGTGTTCAATATTTTTTATTTTCAATTGCCATATTTAATGAGGTGTGTTGGTCATTTCCCATCCTACTTGGGGCACATCACCTATGTGATAAATTTAGATTGTAACTCTGCCTTGAGACTTATATTTGTTTTACGAGATTATTCCTTAAGTTACCTAGTGAATACATGAACAATAATAGAAACTTATAATAAATTTATTTTAAATAATTATTTTAATAGAAATATCAAAAATTTCATTAAATGTAAAAAATTCATGGTATTTAATGACTATTCCTTACAAATTTGTAATTTCAAATGAGTGAACCAAAAAAGTCACATAGAGATATAAATATTGAAAAACATCACTACTATCACCTAAAGGAATTCCTCACCCGACTATCCTCTAGCGTCAACACTTACCTCCTAAGCTATTACATATCCCCTATATACTGTTACATTACAACCTCATTATCTTTTACACTGTTACATTACAACCTCATTATCTTTTCAACATTGTTAATTTTCATTCTATTTGTAGATTTTTAATAAGTTATTCTATCCCTCTAATCACACCACCTCTCGTTTTGTCTTAGGATCATCTCTACCTTTTCAAAATATGTGTTTTAATATCTCATCATCCTCCCTAAATGGCTCCATTGATTATTCGGTCTAGTAGATACACTGAGACCCTCTAGACCTTCAACGATGTGTACCTCCTTTCTCGTGTAATCAATTGGATCACCTATTAGTCAATAATTTTATCCATTATTTGATTATTTATTTGTCTAAGTACTTAACAATAAAATGTGTAAATGTTTCTTACTATCTAGGTGATATTTCAACACTAATGATCCACCATGATCCTATCGAGGATAACATCCCTAACATCGCCCTAATTGGGTAATATCTCCTTTATTCCCCCTAAATTCCCTTATATTCATCACAGCACTAGCTACTATTACTTCAATTGCACGTTCGTCACCTTTTGGTCGTTAAGTGAATGAGCCACAATTTAAACATCCTACATATTGATTCATCCTTTAATCTTAAATCTAGAAAAATAACATCATCCTTATCCCATTTTATCTTTAAATATGCCTCCCAAACCAGATTCATTTTTTAAAGGTGGGAAACATCCATCAAAAACCTCCTCCTAATAAAACCTCCTCTTAATAGCCTCGTTGGGTATAACCCTAATATCCCATCAGATGTCATGTGCATCATTCAACCTCACCTCTACTAATTATATCTACCTTATTAGCAAGATGTTACCATATACACATGATAACCACACCATTAATATAAACATCACACCATGCCCTTCTTTATTAATATCTAAGAATTATGAATAGATAGTCACAATAAAAAATCCTCTCTTAACATACCTTTTAGGCATTCTCTCAGATCATTCCCTATGTCAAAAGTGGTAGAAATAGTGTACTCAATCTCTAATGAAATTGATGCAATATGATTCCCATTAAGACCCCTTATAATCCACAACACAAAACCAAAACCAACTATTGGTTCATTAGTGCAAACCCCATACCCCATCCTCTCTACTATGAATCTCTTGGTCATATTCACCATATTTTATCAAAAAGATATATAAAAACCATTATATTTCCTTTCATAAGTATCCCCAATATTCAATAAAAATTCTCTAGGTTGTTAATGATCATGTACTTAAAATGAAACTTGAATATGTGGGTCTTAGGTACTAAAATATTACAACAACTACTGAAATATCATTTGAACAAACTAAAATTTATGTGACTAAGTCGCCTTCAATAAATTAGACTACCTTAATATCCTCGTTTCCACTAGTATAATTATTTATTGCACCTCATACACCCCACAAGGAAATCTATCCTACTTGTTCACCTCTCATATGATCACTCCCTACCATCCTTCATTGTATTACACCCATAAAACACATCATAATAGGTCCTTCAACCAATTTAGTTTTTAAAGTATGCAATTCAATATTTTCAACTCTATCATCATTTCCATAATCCCCCCTCCATCTTATTTTACATGTGGATTTTCCAAAATTGCATTTTACTCTAGTGGCACCATCATTTTCCCGTACCTCCCAATGGAGATTGTCACAATTCACAACTTACTCTAGAATATTTTCATGTCCGTATGGTTTTTCATAAATTACAACCATATCTTTGTGACTACAACTAAAATAATACCTTGACAAATCATAGTAGTTTAGTATATTTTCACCCCTTCCTATGATTGTTCACCATTAAAAATATAAACACATGGTCATTGATGATTGCAAAGAAATGTTTGGTACAATTTGATCACTATTGATGGTTTAATGTGTAATACATTTTATGCTGTAGGATTTCCTTATGAAAAATTTAGGGCATCTATATGATATGTGAAGTTTGAATTTTTGACAAATTTGTAGTGATTATACTTAGCTTATTAATTTGAGCTTATTTTCTCCATATTGTGGATCCTATTTTGTAGAGTTTGGTATTTACTTGAATTATTTCCATTTCTTGACATTTTATACTCCATAGTAAAGAGAAAAATATATTATCATTTCCCACTTTTCACTCATTTTAGATCTCTTTTCTTCCTTTTGGGATTCTTTATTCCTTTACTACATGTAAATCATGTCAATGTCATTTTTTCACAAAAGTTAAGGTTTTTCAACCCTCTGATTTCATCCATGCATTTTCTTGTGTGTTTTTTCTTCTATTTCTTACTCCCCCCACTTTCCCTATTGTTACCTAATATAAATAACAACCATTATTTAATCATTGTCAAAAGGATATATAAAGACCATTATGTTACCTTTCATAACTACCCCCAATATCTAATAAACATCCTCTAGGTTGTTAATGATCATGTACTTAAAATGAAATTTGAATATGTGGGTCTTATGTCCTAGAATATTCCAACAACTACTGAAATATCACTCGGCCAAACTAAAATTTATGTGACTAGGTCCCCTTGCATAAGTTTCACTACATTAATATACTCATTTCTAGTGGTATAAATATTTATTGCACCTCATACACCCCACAAGGAACTCTCTCCTACTTGGTCACCTCTCATATGATCACTCCCTAACATCCTTCATTGTATTACACCCATAAAACACATCATAATAGGTCCTTCAACCAATTTATTGTTTAAAGTGTACAATTCAACATTTTCAACTCTGACATCATTTGCATATCCTCCCCCCTCCATCTTATTTACCGTGTTTCTTTTCCAAAATTGCAGTTTTCCCTAATATCACCATGATTTTCCTGTACCTGCCAATGAAGATTCTCACAATTCACAACTTCCTCTAGAAAATTTTCATGTCCCTATGGTTTTTCATAAATTGCAACCATGACTTTGTTACTACAACTAAAAAAATCCCTGGACAGATCATAGTGGTTTAGTATATTTTTACCCCTTCCTATAATTTTTCACCATTAAAAATAAAAACACATGGTCATTTATGATTGCAAGGAATCGTTTGGTACGAATTTAATCACTATTCATGGTTTAATGTGTAATACATCCTATGATTTTTCACCATTAAAAATAGAAACACATGGTCATTTATGATTGCAAGGAATCATTTGGTACCAATTTAATCACTATTCATGGTTTAATGTGATACATTCTATGCTCTAGGATTTCCTTATGAAAAATTTAGGGCATATATATGATATGTGAAGTTTGAAATTTTGACAAGTTTTTAGTGATTATGCTTACCTTATTATATTGATCTCTTTGTCTCCATATCATGGAGCCTATTTTATAGAGCTTCCTATTTATTTGAATTATTTCCATTTCTTGACATTTTATCCTCCATATTAAAGGGAAAAATATATTATCATTCCCCACTTTTCACTCCTTTTATACCTCTTTTTTGCATTTTGGGATTCTTTATTCCTTTACTCCATGTAAATTACGTTAATGTCATTTTTCCACAAAAGTTAAGGTTTTCAACCCTCTGATTTCATATATGCATTCTCTTGTGTGTTTTTTCTTCTCTTTCTTACTTCCCCCACTTTCCCTATTCTTCCCTAATATAAAGAATAACCATTATTTTATCCTAGTCAAAAGGCTATATAAAAATCATTATGTTTTCTTTCATAAGTACCCCCAATATCCAATAATCAATCTCTAGGTGGTTCATGATCATGTACTTAAAATGAAATTTGAATATGAGGGTCTTATGTTCTAGAATTTTACAACAAATTCTAAAATAGCCCCTGGCCAAACTAAATTTATGTGACTAGGTCAGCTTCCATAAGTTGCACTACCTCAATATCCTCATCTCCATTAGTATAATTATTTATTACACCTCATACACCCAAAAAAGGAACTCTCTCCTACTTGTTCACTTCTCATATGATCACTCCCAACCATCCTTCATTGTATTACACCCATAAAACACAACATAATAAGTCCTTCAACCAATTTATTTTTTAAAGTATAGAATTCAAAATTTTCAACTTTATCATCATTTCCATATCCTCCCCCCTCCATCCTATTTTCCATGTGGCTTTTCCAAAATTACAGTTTAACCTAGTGATACCATGATTTTCCTGTACCTCCCAATGGATATTGTCACAATTCACAACTTCCTCTACAATATTTTCATGTCCCTATGGTTTTTCATAATTTGCAACCATGACTTTGTTACTAAAACTAAAGAAAAACCTTGACAGATCATAGTGGTTTAGCATATTTTCACCCCTTCCTGTATTTTTTCACCGTTTAAAATAGAAACACATGTTCATTGATGATTGCAAGTAATCGTTTGGTACCAATTTAATCACTATTCATTCTTTAATGTGTAATACATTCTATTCTATAGGATCTCCTTATGAAAAGTTTAGGGCATCTATATAATGATATTTGAAGTTTGAAGTTTTGAAAAGTTTTTAGTGATTATAATCACCTTAATATATTGAGATCATTGTCTCCATATCATAGATCCTATTTTGTAGATCTTGTTATTTATTTGAATTATTTCCATTTCTTGACATTTCATATTGCATAGTAAAGGGAAAAATATATTATCATTCCCCACTTTTCACTCTTTTAAAATTTTTTTTTTTCATTTTTGTAACGCACCCACTGTTACGACTACATAAGTGAGTACAAGAGGTATATATATATATATATATATATATATATATATATATATATATATATATATATCCTTGTTTTGTTTTTTCCTATTTCTTTTAAAATGTTGGGACATGTGATATGCGTCACAACACCTTAATAAGTACACAAGCAATCTCATCACAATCAATCTAAGCAACATAACTTATAAATAAATCAAACACATTACAGAAATATAATATAAGGAATCTACACGTCCAACTTATCCTGCATGGTTAGGACCTCCAAGACACATATTCAACGCTCAAGTCTAGGATTCATCTGATCGATTTTAACCACTTAAGATCTCAGGACTGGCGACTGTTCTGAAGAACAAGGAGATATATATTTCCCTTAACCCCAATCATACTTCGACATTCATGACCCAACAATAACAATAACTTTCATAATTTCTTAAACATAGAGTATAATCTACTACGATTTTATAATCATTGAAACATCATGTAAAGTTCACCATTATATCGTCAACATTAATTAGAGGCTGCAAAAAGTAAATGAAGTAGTCAATAAGGAGTTATATCCATATAATATATACAACCATGTTGACCTCTCGATAGTTTAATGCTAACTCTAAACTGATTCTATTTAGCCAAAAATATCTCATCCTATACTAACATAAATTTTGCTCAAGCTTCCTCTTTTCTTACAGTTAAACTTCATATAAATAACATAGAGTGTACTATCATTATTACTTTTATTAATCTACGTATCATATCAATCATATATTGTTATTGGATTAATTGGTAAATGTGGACATAAACCGATTTCCCTAGGTCCACCTAGATCTAGAACAAAACAAGATAGGACATGATGCTTTCCCTAATATTTAATCATTGAATTTACTAGCAAACAAGAGATGTGTGACATACCTTTGAATATCACTTCCTTGTATCTTTGTTGTCATTGCTCCGCTTCGGTGCTCTTCTGATATTGGATCTGCAATGAAACACAAACCAACCAAAGTGAAAGCAACAATAGTATATTCAATGAAAACTTACACATGTGATCAAGGAATCATGTAATAAAATGAGAATGGTTTTATGGGAAAGAAACATGGCATTGTATTGTATTAATTAAAAGTGAAAGATACAACCAAACAACCTTGATGTTGCAAAATTCCCTTTCAGTGGACCTTTGGTCCAACACTCACACTTGTTCCAAACTTACATGAAGAGGATCCAAAATAACTTGATGGATAAATGGAGACCTCAAGCATCAATTGAAGTAGAATCCCTCACACAATTCTCAGCCTATTCTTTCATTAATTCCTTGCTTACTTGTTTTCTTAACCTTTTTCCATGAGAAATCCATTCTTATATAGGAGAAAGAGAGATAGTTAAAGAGATTAGGATGATCCCACCAAATCATAAAATCGAGTAGGATCCCAACCATATGGATGCCACCTCATATTCTAGAATATTCCCTTCTATAACCTTCATGAACTTCGACCTTTTCTTAGTATTTCAACATCACTGCACCCTGGCTATAGGACAGCTTGCGAAAATGCCGCAAACCAGTTTCAAGACAGATTGCGGCGATCAGGCATCACCGCACTATATCTTATGCTTGACCTGCGACAACCTTCCTAAACAAGGTTTTGTAGAAGAGAAAGCCAATGACTTTTCTCATGAAGAAAGGTTCTTTTAGGAACCTGAACACATGATATAGAAACACCACTAAAATGACTAAAATACACATGATATAGAAACACCACTAAAATGACTAAAATAATGTGTGACATATATAGAGACTATGATAAGAGAACTATATATATCCTAATCTATTACCAATTTACAACCAAGTGTTAATCTATTTATATATTTCCTACCATATCAAACATGATTTACTAAGTACAAACTAATTGGTCCATTGTATCACCTTTTAAGTTACTCTAGTAAATACCCTCTTTTCATTCTAATTAAGAAATGTCATTAAGGAAATGAGATACAATAACTACACAACTTGCCATGTATCAACATAAAAACCTTAACTACAGTTCAACCTATTAATGATATTCCATTAATTGTAGAGACAATAAATAAATTAACTTCAATCATAACCATTAGTCATTAGATGGTGTTGAACACAACTTTAAATATTAAATCAATATCGAGGGATTTCATATTATTCACCTTATAAAAATACTAATCTACTTTTCCAAAACTCTGGTCTTTTAAGAACGTTCTTAACCCATTTATTTTGTATGAAAACTTTCTATAAAAACGTATAACTAAAAAAAATAATCATGGACTCCCTAATCTTTTCCACATACAAGTATCAATCCAAGGCAAGGTGGAAGTAATTCCTAAGGGATAAGACTTTTGATTACAATCCTAGGTCATACCAATGACCCTAGCTTGAAGACACTGAATTGAATTCTCATCCTTAAGTATAAAAATTCCTTATCCATTAGTAGAGGTTTTTCCATTTCGCATTAGATAAAAGGGTATAATTTACACTTAGATTATACTAAATTTAACAGGACAATATTTATTCATAGTAGAGAGACACTATGATATATCTATCAATCCAATTGTTTTATTACTCCATTACGGAATTTGATATCCAATCAGTGCAGATTATGGTTCCAACTCCGGACACTAAAACTCAACAGCTAAGTTTATTTGGCACACAACTAAGATTGTTCATAAAATCCTATGGAAATCTCCCTCCAAGTGAAGAGTTTACGAAGGTAAGAATTTTAACCTTGGAAGGAACGTTATGTTATTATACAGGGTTACTAAACAATAATCAAGCGCGCCAAGGTTTTAGGAATTCAATCACACGCTGCGATTGCACTCCGGTGGGGCAAGTATCAACAATTTAAACTCTCGCCAAGAAATTTCAAATTCGATTTGATTATTGAAGGATTAGCAAGAACCTTAGCTACATCGACAAGTCTTCCTCAAGGCAATTTAGCTTTCAAAGAAAAATCATGTCGCTAGACATATCTCACAAAGAGACAGGAGAGAGGTCGTGCGAAATAAAACACTCACGCCAATAAACACTTGGTGTTTATTGGCCAATAATTACACATCCGAACACTCACGCCAATAAACACTCAACATACAGTTGGTGTTGGCGAGATTCTGAGATGGCAACGCAAAGCCAATCATGCTCGTGAATTGGTTCCCAAATTTAATTACACCAGGGTTAGCTAGAGTAGGGTTAATTCCCCCTCACACTTTTCACCCTCTCCCCAACTTACAGAAGTAATTACATATTTTATTTCAATTAAAAATCTATTTCCCTCACCTTTTCCAAATGTTATCCTTAAATCACTCCTAGTTGTGTTTGTGTTCCCCATATTCTCATTTAATGACTACTCCTTACTAAATCTAAGTTAGAGTTAAAATAAGAGTCTTTTTCTAGTTAGACTAGTGGTAGCTAGACTCTAGATATCATTCTATGTGTACACCTATTCTCTCATTCTTTATTCCTTTCTTAGATTAAAATTCCATTTGGGTATTTTCTTGCACACATGTGTATTAACTAAATTTTTTATATTTATTTCATTTTTCTTAATTCTTAAATTGATTTACCTCACTCGTTTTTAATTTAGTTAATAATTTAGCTTAGTCTCCTTAAAAAAAACTTAGACCTAGGCTTAATTTTTTTTGAATAGGCTTAGACTTTTATTTGGAATTATAATTAATAAATCCATTCTTTAATTAATTATTTAAATTCGGCAAGGCCTAAAGATTTCCAGGGTTTATAATTATTCTTTCAAGGTTTTCTAGGCCACCTAGATTCATTGACTCAATTTTTATTTACATGACGTTCCCTTCAAGACGTACCTCCATGACCCAAGAGTTCCACTCGCCTTCTATTGGTTTTGGTGGTTGTCCAACCCTTGGAGTCAACACTCCATTCACACGACCTTGTGAGAGACTAAGGGATTCAAAGGAATAAGGACTCCACCTTATTGCACACCCCTAAGAATCTTCGTGAGTGGCTATCTCAGTCTTCCCTCGCGACATCATGGACCTATTGAACTAGGTAATCATTAACCTACAATTCGACCCACACCGAGAGTAAAATAAGGCTATGATAGGGATGTTTCCACACCTCTCCCTCAATATCTTGTTTATGTGCATGTTCCCTTTACTCCTTGTTACAAGGGAACAACTCTTTGTGGCCAAGGGTAAATCACAACAGACATATATAACTGCAAAAATAAACTCAATTCCAACATATGTTATATAGACTAATGTGCAATACAAGAAAGAGGCCTACCTCGATACAACATTTGATGATGTTCCACCATTGAACACTTTGACCCAAAGCTTTATACTTGCAAGAAGTTCTCAAAAAACAAGCGAAGCAAGTATATAGTGAAAAATGAGTTAGCACATCAGATATCATAATCCATTAATAGACATTACAAAAACACCCATGGATAATAATCATATATTTGCAAGATACCAATAGGATGAGAAATGAGTATTTATATTAATAATTGATCAACAAAAGTGTCAACATTACAAACTTCCATGTCAGCATGGTTCGAAACCAAGAAACCAAGTTCCTTCCAACTGGGTCTCCATCACTTCAATCCTCCACCAAAGGCAAGCTCATAGAAAAGAGGCAATGAGATCCTCTCAGCAATAGGGAAAGAGCTTAGGGGATGAACACTGTGTTCAGACTTGAGGGACAAAGGGATGCAGACTCAATATGAAGTAATTTCTCCAGAGTAACTTTGCTCTCAAAGTTGAATGCTTTCTCCTCTTTTCCATAGCTCGAAATTGTGCTCTTATAGCCTTCAGAATGCAACTGAATGTCCAAGTCGGAATGTTTCCAGTATATGGAAGGCCAAGGATTAGAGATCTCCTAACGTGACATGGAAACCCAACCTCATTTTGTATTTTCTGGCACAAATCTCGATATACGCGAGCTGTAATGGAGCAACAAGCATATACGCATCTAGCATAGCAGTTAGGGAGCATATATGTGGAAAAATGTATATTTTTATCTTTGGATTTATCAAGAAGGGATGATAAGTCTACATAGGGAAACAGAAAAAGGCCCTCTATGCAAGATACCAATAGTGAGGCAAATCTTGCTATAACAGATGCCCCATAATGTGTGAGATCAGAGGAGTATTTGCGATGACCGAAATACATTATAAATAACCCAAAAGTGGAGTGGTAGAGAACCAGCTGGATGAACTAAATTGTTCATTACATTATGTACTGACTTTGCATACATGGTTGCCAAGGATACAATGTAGATCCATGTGGAAAATATACCAAACAAGTGTTCATGGCCATGAATTGGCAAATACAAATGTGGTTATATGCCAAAAGTTGTCATAGTCACAAACAAGGCCAAGTGAAAACAAACTCAAAAATCAATCTGAAGATATTTGTATACCATGGAGTACAATCTGATCTCCCATGATCATTGAAGTCAAATAGGTATTGGTCCAATGAAATGGAAGGAACAACTCAGGAAAGCTGTGGCTACATAGTGATGTCTTCAACTCTTCTACAATATTTGCCAATGGTGCAAGTCTACATCATGTGAATAAATGCGTAGAGGTCGAACATGATGAGACATCAGTTGATTACCGGTCATTGAAGCATATCGTTAAAAAATGTGAGACAACCTACCGATAATGAAAGTAGGTATCAATGCACCAAGTATATCTATACAAATGTGAATAAAGGAGTTGGTGTTGAACACTTGAGAGATCCATTGATCAGGAGACATTGATGTATTCCCATCTGTCAATGGCATGAGAGCCTGCCACTAATGACTGCAAGCCTTAAGGTACTCATAAAAATCTAGGTCCCATATCCAGAATAAATGAGCTGAAGTTGATGGAAAGATACCCACTGAAAGGAGAGCATTGAGGCATCTCTCATCAGTCAACACAAGGAACAAAGTAGGAGCTTCATGATTTGGTGGAGATAGGATGAAGAACATGTTCACAAACCAACGACCCTATGTGTCTTTTGTGTGTACCAAATGAAAGCAGTACATGAAAAGGACCCTCTGAATAGCAGCCAATGATGAAAAATTGTTGACAAAGGAGAGGAAACCAACAATAGGGATAATGGTATCCAAGACACTACACAAATCCCAAAGTGTGAATAGATGTCTTACCATTGAACACAAGGGAAACCACCCACTCAATGACCCATGATGAAATATCGATTGTTGGGTTCAAGGTGACCTACCAATGATGAAAATAGGGCTAGGGTGCATGATAAGACCAAAGTATCATGTGATTCTGAGACAACTTGAGGGTATGGCTGACATGGAAAGTCAAGATTTCTTAGGAGTGGTCGACACAGGTTGATAGACATCTTTTGAACAAGAGCATGAAGCATATGGTGGACTCTGACAGCATGGACTCAATGTTGTGACAATTATATGTAGTAGGCATCAATAGCGTTCTTTATAGGGACTGGAAGATTAACCAATCGGTAGAGAAAACTTTGTAGCAAGATCATCTTCCTAAGGCCATGCTAAACCCAAAATTATGATGACACAAGGACTCAATAACTTTGTTGTGTGTTCAAAGGATACACGACTGCTTCCAATTACAATATAGTATTGCCTTCCCACCCGTATTTTTTTTGTTTTTTCATAACAAATGAATGCTACGATACAGAGGAGGGAACGAGTGTTGCAAGAAGCAAAACTAGTTCCAGTAGTGGAACGTACTTATGCTCAATATAAGGAAATGAATGCGGGAGATGGACACTTGGGGTGATGTTCCCTCCAGGGTATAGGGTGTCAAATTGTGAAGGATAAAAACAAGGCTCTTTTTGGTTGAGGATGAAAACTTCTTAGGCAACGATTTATAATGCAAAGTGAGAACCGGCTAAAGGATCGATACATAAAGCAAGGGCATGAGATGCAATCACAACTTAATGCCAAAAAATGTTCTTTTTTATATCTTTTAGTCTACTTGGAGTGAAAAATGGGTAAACTTGTGCCAAATAGACATCTTTTCAAATCCAATTTACGAGTGTGAAAAAGACAAGTTGACTCAGAAATCTTTCTATTTTTGATAGCGAGTTGGAAAAGAGCTTAACTAGGACTCATGATCTTTCAAATCTAATTTTAACGAGTGTGAAAGGGACAAATCACTTGGCGATCTTTTCATTTTTTAGATGAGTTGGAAAAGAGATTAGCTAAGACTCATTATTGAGATTCTAATTGACATGTAAAGGGGGAGGCCAAGTGATCCAGGTGGATATTGGTGGCCACCCACCTTTTCCTACTGGCTCAAAACTGTTTTCTGGCAATTTTGGCAATTTACTATTTTTAGCAGGTTTTAACTTCTGGGGCCATTTTGAGGGCCTAAATAAAGGTTTTTCGAGATAGAGATTCTCAATGATAGTCGAAGGCATGATTGAGCCCCCAAAATGAATCTCCTCAATGATACCTTTCCAACGAGCTATCACACGCCTAAAATGGAGATCGTATGCAAAAGTTACAACCCCAGAAAGTTGATGTACTCACTTACCCAAACGGGGCCCACATGACTTTTGGTGCTTCACCTCCTAGGGTTAGGTTTTTGGATGTCTAGGACTTTTGGCATTATCATTTATTGTAAAAAGGCCTTCAGAGCCTCATTATAATCATCTTCTTGTGAATGCGAGTAGCCATCACATCTCTTCTCAGAGATAAGATGCCACCATTATAGCGAGTCTTTCACTCTGTATTTTTACAGTCGCTATACATTTCTTTGAATAATAGAAATTGTGTACTACTGTATATCTGTTTTTATGGTTGCATCTTTGATACATTTCTGTTTTATTATTGAATATCTTCAATATCTCTATGCATTTCTTTATTATATCTCCGCTCTCATTTCGTGTCGAAAATAATCCGGATTAGTGGTATCAGAGCAGGGTGCTCTTGATCATTTTTTTCAGTGCATGTCCCTGACGAGGTCTGAGTATAGAAAGTTCTGTCTTGAGCTTGTCTCTCTAGAAGACAATCGCTCTCGCACACCCAAGAAACCCTCAATGGCAGAAGAAAATAAAATCGACGGAGCAGACGATCCTATCAATCTGTTGCTTGAGCAAGCTCTCACGCGACAGAGGGACGAAATGATGGAGAATTTTTAACACATCCTTCAATGCCTACTGATAGCATCAGGCGCATCTTCATCAAGCGGCCACTTTGGAGGCACCTCGCCTTTCAAGGTACAGGTTAATTTTGATAGTCCCGTATTTGAAGGTCAAATAGATGCAGATGCCCTAGAAAAATGGTTAACTCTGTTAGAAGGTTATTTCTCTGTTCACAATTTTTCTGACAAAGAAAAGATCACCTTCGCACTCCATAAAGCTCTCCCTCACATCAAACATTGGTGGGAAACTTATTGGGAGAAAAGTTCCACAGAGGAGTCTGGAATATATGGGGCCGATCCCACTTGGGATTTTTTTGTGGATGTGGTAAAAGAACAGTATTACCCTGTTGGCAACTATGAGGACCAATACATGAGATGGACCACACTACGGGATGAGAGGGGCCAAGCAGTTTCAGAGTTCACCAATACCTTCCATACCTTGCACACCAAGCTTGGTATCAAAGACTCCGAGCGACATTTGGTTCTGAAATACCATGGGGCTCTACACAGATATATCCAAACTGAAATGGATTTTTTGGACATATCATCACTTGGTGCTGCTTATCAATATGCTGTTAAAATTGAGCAGAAATTGAAGCACCAGAACAAACAGGAATTCAGGTCTGCAAATCCACAACAACCAAAGTATGACAAAGACAGCCCGAACAAACAGTCTCCCGAAAACTAGTCCAAGACACAGGAAAAGAAGGGTCATGGTAAGACAAAGAAGGACACCGGAAAATGGTGCGAGTTTCACAAAACCCTTGGCACAACACCGATGAATGTCTCTCAAAACAGTCATTGGTGGTCGAGATCAAAGACAAGGAGCCAAATCTTGATTCTGAATCTGATTATGAAAATAATGGTAAAATACATATCATCGACGCAGACCCCACTGCTATTGTTGCGACTGCAGCAATTCAACCAGAAGAACTAACAGATCCTGAAGATGGGGAGCGCCTTTTTCATTCACAGATGTGGGTGAAGGGGACTCCATTGCATTTTATTGTTGATAGCGGAAGCCAGAAGAAACTCATCTCAGCAGAGGTCGTCAAACAGTTGGGATTGTCGACAACACCACACCTGCAACCATACAACATCGGGTGGCTTCGCCAAGGACGAGATCTTCGTGTCAACCATAAATGTCGATTTTCATACGGAATCTAGCCCTTCAAGGACGAGGTATTATGTGATGTTTCCCCACTGGATGTTTGTGATGTTCTCTTGGGCCAACCATATATGTGGAAGCACCATGCTGTTTATGAGTCTCGACCCCATAGTGTCATTGTTACTTTGGGGGTCATCTCTACAGAATACCAGAGGTAGTTCCAACTATTGTTCCACCTAAAAAGTGTCTCAAGGTAGTATCTCATACTGCAAAATTCAACTTCTTCACAATCTATTCGAGAGGGGAACAGAAGGACATTGCAACCACTACGGTTTCACCCCCTGAACCTTCTATCCAACAGAAGCAGGTCGACAAGGTTGTAGTAAAGCACAAAAATTCCTTCTTCACACCTTCCTCTCATGTAGCTCGACTTGTTGAACAACCTCAACTTCAACAGGTTCATGACAGACTTCCACAAACCAAGCAGCGCGACGTCTCCAGCAATACAAGCAGCTCACCCAGATGCAGATCCAACAAACGCTTTTCTCTCTCCCTCGGGAAATCAATGCAAGGGATACCATTTCTTTCTAAGGAGGGAGGATTGATCCAGGTGGATATCGGTGGCCACCCACCTTTTTCGACTGGCTCAAAAGTGTTTTCTGGCAATTTTGGCAATTTACTATTTTTAGCAGGTTTTAACTTCGAGGGCCATTTTGAGGGCCTAAATGAAGATTTTTTGAGATCGAGGTTCTCAATAATAGTTGAAATCATGATTGAGCCCCCAAAATGAATCTCCTCGACGATACGTTTCCAACGAGCTATCACACGCCTAAAATGGAGATCGTATGCAAAAGTTACGACCCCGGGAAGTTGATGTACTCACGTACCCAAACGGGGCCCACATGACTTTTGGGGCTTCACCTCCTAGGGTTAGGTTTTTGGATGTCTAGGACTTTTGGCATTCCTTTTTATTGTAAAAATGCCTTCAGAGCCTCATTATAATCATCTTTTTGCGAATGCGAGTAGCCGTCACATCTCTTCTCAGAGATAAGCTACCACCATTCTAGCGAGTCTTTCACTCTGTATTTTTACAGTCGCTATACATTTCTTTGAATAATAGAAATCGTGTATTACTATATATCTGTGTTTATGGTTGCATCTCTGATACATTTATGTTATATTATTGAATATCTGCAATATCTATGTGCATTTCTTTATTATATCTTTGCTCTCATTTCGTGCCGAAAATAATCTGGATCACCAAGGCTCCTATTTCGGCTTTCTACCGAAAGTCAGTATCTTGCGGATAGCTGATAAGAGCTTGGGAAAACCCAAGTCTTTCAAATTCAAGGAGGAGAAGGTGATAACGTAGGATATAGTGTCTATGATGGTTCGAATAATGTCTCTTAATGGAAAATACATAGGTGGGGGAATGGGATGTCCCATCAAATCATCCCAATCGAAAGGAACCTTGTCAAGACTTGGAGGGAGAGAATTCGGGGGAAGAATAAATCTCTCTTGTTTAGAAGGGGGAGTATTTGAAATATTGATGACATGACTGAAAGGTGCATCATTCTCTTCAGGGAGAGTAGGGTTGACCAAATATTTCACTGGTGTGGCTACTTCTTCAATTATAGGCTGAAGAGGATGCATAGTAACAAGGGTAAGAGATTCCTCACCCTTAACAAAGGGGGTGAGTTTGGGAGAAGATTGCGTCGGTGGAACCACCGAGATGATCAAGGGAGAAGTGGTGTGAAGAGAAACCATGGATGCCTCATAATCTTAAGGGCTCTTGGGTGAGCCCCACGCTTCTAGTATCTTGACAGTAATCAGACACAAATGAGTAAGGTGACTTCCTTCGCAAGTATTGCAAAAGAATTTAGGCTTACGTCTGAGGCGTTTGGGCTTCTCAATGTAACTAGAAGGGGAAAGAGAGTCATCTCCTATATGATGAATATAAGCAGGATATGTGACATGGCTATGATTTGGGGAAAAAATAACGGCGCGCCCAACATAATTGGTAGAGGTTGGGGGCAAGCTGTCGACATAGTTTGTAGAAGAAGTCGACCCATCTCCGACATGACTGGTAGAGGTTGGATATGGAGCACCAGTATGACTGATAGTGACTGGGTTGGCGATAGATGGTGTCATTTGATTCCATGGTCCAGGGAAAGATTGATTCTGAAAAATTGCAAGCTAGGTAGGATCTTGGTATACCTCTTTCCCTAGCCAAGAAAGATGTTGGTTCACGCCAAAATGGTTTGAAGATGTTTGGATGGGCATCGTCACTGAGGTCTGTGAAGAGACCGAGGTAGGATAAGGATTATTCAAGTGAGGATATATGCTTCTCCCTTGTGAAGGGGTCCCATAAAGAGGGTAGCTCGAACCATAAAACTGGTTATCTCCATATGAAAGACCTGGTGGTAATTGAGGACATGTCATGGAAAAAGTATTCGAAGGAACTGACATGGCGGATGAAAGATACATGGGTGGGGTGTAATAAGTGGGATAGACACCCATATGAGTACTGGCTCCTGAAAGAGCATAGCTAGTATTGGATCCATAGGGGGGAAGGTTCCACCCCCCCATGGGGACACAACCCATATCAAATGAAGAAGCAGGCATTAAAGCCATGGTGCCCCTGGGTGCAATGCTAGGATTCATATATGTGGGCCAGGGAGAGGGTTTCACAGGGGAAGGCATATCAACAGAAAAATGGCTAGACTGAGCATTGTAGTTCTTCATACCATTGTGAAAAATGGAAGGGTCTGTCTCCATGAAATTAGCAGGTATCATGGGGTGGGTAGCAGTTAATGAGGGAGTAAAAGAAACTCCGCTATCCATAATGATGAAACCCAAAATAGATGCCTAAGGTCGACTAGTAGTAAAAGAGCATACCAAAAAAGTCAAATGACCAATATGCATGCAAATGGGCTAAAGTGGCTGAGTGGCCTCCCTCACAAAAGAAGGTATGTCTCATCCAATAGGGACCTGAGACTCCCTGCTAAAGTTTGGAGGTAATAAAATCAATTATAAGGGCCCTCGTGGGCTTAAAAACCAGTTAGTCAAATCCTCGTGGAGAGGTAATCCTCCATAAAGGTTGTGTGTTGTCTGACCCTTTTCTGACTTAGGGTACAAGAAGAATAACCCTTGCAAGTAACCTATGAGATACCTAAGTCAAGAAACTAATAAACCACTGTATAATCGATACACAAGTGAGTAGTCGTATGTCCAACTCATCGTATGGGTAGGGTAGAAAAGCTCGAAACCTTGAAAGCACCTCCTCTCACAAAGGTATGGGCATTAGCAAGATCCCCAAATCTGAATAAATCCAAAGAAATATCTCTGACACTAGGTGAGTATCCAGGGGTTATCCCTTAAACTAACTTTGTGCGACCTCGTGATTAACTTCAGTGTGAGTGAAGCCTCCTGATCTTACCAATTATACAATGGACTTCTCAACTCCTTGTCTCAAACACATATGTTTATTTAATTTCCTTGGAGAAGTTTAATCACAAAATCCTATTCCAAGACACTAAATCCTAAGCTAGTTTATGCACCCTAAAAATAAAATCGTGACTAATTAATTTTAGTTTAAAGCATAAATTGTATTGGCCGTGGTTACTCAAAAAGGTATGGAAGTGAAACTCATGGTGTTATGACTCTACCATAAAATGAATATGGATATAATGCAAAGTCTATCTTTAACTTTTCAATGAATGATAAGCTAATAAAAACAGTGTAGTCTTCAATTTCAAATCTGCAATTCAAAAGTAAAATACATTATTTTTCTAAATGTACTAAGCTAATGATAAAAAATCAAAGACAAAAATACCAACCAATGCAAAATGCCTATTTTTTATATTTTCAATATTCTAAAAAGAAAATGCATGGACTGATAAGAAACTTGAAATATGAATTCTATTGTGTATAAAAGCAGTAACTCAAGCAGAATACCAGGCAGCCAAGCAAATAGCCCAAAAGCCAAGGACAAATTATAAATAGAAAAAAAAGAGAAATACTACACCAAAAAATTGAACTCCAAACAGGTTTCCTGTCATCCTAGATAATCTCAACAGACACTACAGAGACCTAAGAAGGCTCAACAATGTTTAAATCCTACCCAGTAGTCACTGAACCAAGCAAACAAGCAAGGGGAAGTGGTATATGCGACTGTTCAGGAGAACAGAACATATATACGCTTCTTGTAGTGAGACAACAAGCGTGTATACATGAGTGTCAAGGAAAAAAGGGCGTATATGCTTTAAAACAAGGCCAGACAAAGGTAAAAGGCTTAAAACTCAGACTCAGAGTGAACAGGATCTGTCAAACAGTGATACGACAAGAAACACAAAGGAAAAAGAGCAATGTAAGAAGAAAAATTACTTCAACCCTTAGAAGGAAGATCTTTCCCCAGTGGAGTTGCCATTTCTATTACAAGGGAAAAACTCTCTATGGCCAAGGGTAAAACACAACAGATAGATATGACTACAGAAATCAACTCAATTCCAACATATACTATATAGACTAATGTGCAATACAAGAAAGAGGCCTACCTCGATTCAACTTTTGATGATGTTCCACCATTGAGCACTTTGACCCAAATATTTATACCTACAAGAAGTTCTCAACAAACAAGTGAAGCAAGCATATAGTGAAAAAGAAGTTAGCACATCAGATAGCATAATCCATTAATAGACATTACAAAAACACCCATGGATAATAATCATATATTTTCAAGATACTAATAGGATGGGAAAGGAGTATTTCTATTAATAATTGATCAGCAGAAGTGTCAACATTACAGACTTCTGTGTTGGCATGGTTCGAAACCAAGAAATCAAGTTCCTTCCAACTGGGTCTCCATCACTTCAATCCTCCACCAAAGGCAAGCTCATACAAAAGAGGCAATGAGATCCTCTCAGCAATAGGGAAAGAGCTTGGGGGTTGAACACTTTGTTCAAACTTGAGGGACAAAGGGATGCAGACTCAATATGAAGTAATATCTCCAGAGTAACTTTTCTCTCAAAGTTGAATTCTTTCTCCTCTTTTCCATAGCTCGAAATTGTGCTCTTATAGGATTTAGAATGCAACTAAAGTGCTGAGTCAGAATGTTTCCAGTATATGGAAGGCCAAAGATCAGAGATCTCTTGTCATGACATGGAAACCTGAACTCATTTTGTATTTTCTGGCACAAATCCCTATATACGTGAGTTGTAATGGAGCATAAAGTGTATACGCATCTAGCATAGAAGTTAGGGAGCATATATGTGGAAAAATGTATATTTTTAGCTCTGGATTTATCAAAAAGGGATGATAAGTCTGCATAGGGAAATGGAAAAAGGCCCTCTATGGACGATAGCAATAGTGAGGCAAATCTTGCTATAACACTCCTTATGTGAGTCAGATTAGCAAGCATCATCAACCTACATCCAATGAAAAAACATTGTCATTGATTAATATACATAACCATACTAAATCAATTATATGACACATATGCTTAAAATGAAATACTCAAACAAAACGCAATCCACTCCCTGGCACAATCCAGAGCCCAAGTATTACCATCGATGCCATTGACATCCAAAATCTAGGCTATCTAACACATGTCATGCACACTCATGTAAACATGTCAATAACATCTTCCAATACATATATATCAAATGACAATAAATCACAACCATCAACATCATCATAAAACTCCATAATCGAAACAAATAACCTTGTACTATAACAGGATCACTTGCACGCAAGTGTCCTAAAAGAATTATTCGATAACATGACAGATCATAGTGGTTTAGTATATTTTCACCCCTTCCATTTCTTCACATTTCATACTCCAAAGTAAAGGGAAAAATATATTATCATTCCCCACTTTTCACTCATTTTTTCCCTCTTTTTTGCATTTTTTGATTCATTATTCCTTTCCTCCAACTAAATCATGTAAAGGTCATTACTCCACAAAATGTAAGGTTTTTCAATCATCTGATTTCATCCATGCATTATCTTGTGTTTTTTCTCTTCTCTTTCTTTCTTCCCTCAACTTTCCCTATTGTTACCTAATATAAACAACAAATATTCTTTTATCCTAGTCAAAAGGCTATATAAAAACCATTATGTTGCCTTTCATAACTACCCCCAATATCCAATAAACATCCTCTAGTTTGTTAATGATCATGTACCTAAAAAGAAACTTGAATATGTGGGTCTTAGGTCCTAGAATATTACAACAACTACTGAAATATCACAAGGCCAAAACAAATTTATTTGATTAGGTCGCCTTCCATAAGTTGCACTACCTAATTATAATCATGTCCACTAATATAATTATTTATTTCACCTCATACACCCCACAAGGAATTCTCTCCTACTTGGTCACCTCTCATATGATCAGTCCCTACCATCCTTCATTCTATTACAACTATAAAACACATCATAATAGGTCCTTCAACCAATTTATTTTTTAAAGTATACAATTCAACATTTTCAACTCTATTATCATTTCCATATCCTCTCCCCTCCATAATATTTTCCATGTTTCTTTTCCAAAATTGCAATTTACCCTAGTGGCACCATGATTTTCCTCTACCTCCAAATGGTTGTCACAATTCAAAATATTTTCACGTCCCTAACATTTATGTGACTAGGTCGCCTTCCATAAGTTGCCCTACCTCAATATCCTCATGTCCACTGTATAATTATTTATTTCACCTCATACACCCCACAAGGAACTCTCTCCTACTTGTTCACCTCTCATATGAACACTCCCTACCATCCTTCATTGTATTACACCCATAAAACAAATCATAATCGGTCCTTCAACCAATCTATTTTTAAAGTATACTATTGAATATTTTCAACTCTATCATCATTTCCATATCCTCCCCCCTCCATCTTATTTCCATGTGGATTTTCCAAAATTGCAGTTTACCATAGTCGCACCATGATTTTCATGTACTTCCCAATGTAGATTGTCACAAATCACAACTTCCTCCAGAATATTTTCATGTCCCTATGGTTTTTCATAAATTGAAACCATGACTTTGTGACTACAACTAAAAAAATACCTTGACAAATCATAGTGGTTTAGTACATTTTCACCCCTTCCTCTGATTTTTCACTGTTAATAGTAGAAACACATGGTCATTGATGATTGCAAGGAATCCTTTGGTACCAAGTTAATCACAATTCATGGTTTAATGTGTAATACATTCTATGCTCTAAGATCTCCTTAAGAAACATTTAGGGCATCTATATGACATGTGAAGTTTGAAATGTTGACAAGTTTTTAGTGATTATAATAACCTTATTATACTGACCTCATTGTCTCCATATCATGGATCCTATTTTATTGAGTTTGGTATTAATTGAATTATTTCCATTTCTTGATGATTTATCCTCCATAGTAAAGGGAAAAGCATATTATCATTCCCCACTTTTCACTCCTTTTATACCTCTTTTTTTCATTTTGGGATTCTTTATTCCTTTACTCCATATAAATCACGTCAATGCCATTTCTCCACAAAAGTTACGTTTTTTCAACCCTCTAATTTCATCCATGGATTCTCTTGTGTGTTTTTTCTTCTCTTTCTTACTTCCCCCCACTTTCCCTGATATAAACAACAACCATTATTTTATCCTTGTGAAAAGGATATATAAAAAACATTATGTTTTGTTCCGTAAGTACCCCCAATATCCAATAAACATCCTCTAGGTTGTTAATGATCACATACTTAAAACAAAACTTGAATATGTGGGTCTTAGACCCTAGACTATTACAACAACTACTGCAATATCACAAGGACAAATAAAAATTTATGTGACTAGGTCGCCTTCCATAAGTTTAACTACCTAAATATCCCCACGTCCACTAGTATAATTAGTTTTTACTCCTCATACACCCCACAAGGAATTCTCTCCTACTTGGTCACCTCTCATATGATCACTCCATATCATCCTTCATTCTATTACACCCATAAAAAACATCATAATAGGTCCTTCAAACAATTTATTTTTTAAAGTATACAATTCAACATTTTCAACTCTATCATCATTTCCATATCCTCCCCCCTCCATATTATTTTCCATGTTTATTTTCCAAAATTGCAATTTACCCTAGTGGCACCATGATTTTCCTGTACCTCTGAATGGATATTGTTAAAATTCACAAGATTTTCATGTCCCTAGAATTTATGTGACTAGGTCACCTTCCATAACTTGCCCTAACTCAATATCCTCATGTCCACTAGTATAATTATTTATTTCACCTCATACACCCCACAAGGAACTCTCTCTTACTTGTTCACCTCTCATATGATCACTCCCTACCATCCTTCATTATATTACACCCATAAAACACATCATAATTGGTCCTTCAACCAATATTCAATATTTTCAACTCTATCATCATTTCCATATCCTCCCCCCTCCATCTTATTTTCCATGTGGATTTTCCAAAATTGCAGTTTACCATAGGGGCACCATGATTTTCATGTACTTTCCAATGTAGATTGTCACAACTCACAACTTCCTCTAGAATATTTTCATGTGCCTATGGTTTTTCATAAATTGCAACCACAACTTTGTGACTAGAACTAAACAAATATCTTCACAGATCATAGTGGTTTAGTATGTTTTCACCCTTTCATGTGATTTTTCACCATTAAAAATAGAAACAGATAATCATTGATGATTGCAAGGAATCGATTGGTACCAATTTAATCACTATTCATCGTTTAATGTTTAATACATTCTATGCTCTAGGATTTCCTTAAGAAACATTTAGGGCATCTATATGATATGTGAAGTTTGAAATGTTTACAAGTTTTTAGTGATTATACTTACCTTATTATATTGACCTCATTGTCTCCATATCGTGGATCCTCTTTTATAGTTTTTGGTCTTTAATTGAATTATTTCCATTTCTTGATGTTTTATCCTCCATAGTAAAGGGAAAGCTATATTATCATTCCCCACTTTTCACTCCTTTTACATATCTTTTTTTCATTTTGGGATTCTTTGTTCCTTTACTCCATATAAATCACATCAATGCCATTTCTACACAAAAGTTAAGTTTTTTCAACCCTCTGATTTCATCCATGCATTCTCTTGTGTGTTTTTTCTTCTCTTTCTTACTTCCTCCCACTTTCCCTATTGTTCCCTAATATAAACAACAACTATTATTTTATCCTTTTCAAAATGATATAGAAAAACCATTATGTTTCATTCCATAAGTACCCCCAATATCCGAAAAACATCCTCTGGGTTGTTAATGATCATGTACCTAAAACGAAACTTGAATATGTGGGTCTTAGGTCCTAGAATATTACAACAATTATTGAAATATCACAAGGCCAAACTAAAATTTATGTGACTAGGTTTCCTTCCATAAGTTTCTCTACCTAAATGTCCTCATGTCCACTAGTATAATTATTTATTTCACCTCATACACCCCACAAGGAATTATCTCCTACTTAGTCACCTCTCATATGATCACTCCCTACCATCCTTCATTCTATTACACCCATAAAACAAATCACAATAGGTCCTTCAACCAATTTATTTTTTAAATTATACAATTCAACATTTTCAACTCTATCATCATTTCCATATCCTCCCCCCTCCATATTATTTTCCATGTTTCTTTTCAAAAATTTCAATTCACCCTAGTGGCACCATTATTTTCCTCTAACTCTGAATGGAGATTGTCACAATTCACAAGATTCTCATGTCCCTAAAATTTATGTGACTAGGTCACTTTCCATAAGTTGCACTACCTCAATATCCTCATGTACACTAGTATAATTATTTATTTCACCTCATACAACCCACAAATAACTCTCTCCTATTTGTTCACCTCTGATATGATCACACCCTAGCATCCTTCATTGCATTACACCCATAAAACACATCATAATCATTCCTTCAACAAATCTATTTTTAAAGTATACAATTCAATATTTTCAACTCTAACATCATTTCCATATCCTCCCCCCTCCATATTATTTTGCATGTGGATTTTCCAAAATTGTAGTTTACCATAGTGGCACCATGATTTTCACGTACTTCCCAATGTAGATTGTCACAACTCACAACTTCCTCTAGAATATTTTCATGTCCCTATGGTTTTTCATAAATTAGAACCATGACTTTGTGACTACAAATAAAAAAATACCTTGAGAGATCATAGTGGTTTAGTATATTTTCACCCCTTCCTCTGATTTTTCACAGTTAAAAATTGAAACACATCATCATTGATGATTGCAAGGAATCGTTTGGTACCAATTTAATAACTATTCATGGTTTAATGTATAATACATTCTATGCTCTAAGATTTCCTTAATAAACATTTAGGGCATCTATATGATATGTGAAGTTTGAAATGTTGACAAGTTTTTATTGATTATACTTAGCTTATTATATTGACCTCATTGTCTCCATATCGTGGATCCTCTTTTATAAAGTTTGGTATTTATTTGAATTATTTCCATTTCTTGACGTTTTATCCTCCATAGTAAAGGGAAAAATATATTATCATTCCCCATTTTTCACTCCTTTTATACCTCTTTTTTTTCATTTTGGGATTCTTTATTCCTTTAATTCATATAAATCATGTCAATGCCATTTCTCCACAAAAGTTAAGTATTTTCAACCCTCTGATTTCATCTATGAATTCTCTTGTGTGTTTTTTATTCTCTTTCTTACTTCCTCCCACTTTCCCTATTGTTCCCTAATATAGACAACAACCATTATTTTATCCCTATCAAAAGGCTATAGAAAAACCATTATGTTTCGTTTCATAAGTACCCCCAATATCCGAAAAACATAATCTAGGTTGTTAATGATCATGTACCTAAAACGAAACTTGAATATGTGGGTCTTAGGTCCTAGAATATCACAACAACTTCTGAAATATCACAAGGCCAAACTAAAATTTATGTGACTAGGTTGCCTTCCATAAGTTGTACTACCTAAATATCCTCATGTCCACTAGTATAATTATTTTTTTCACCTCATAAACCCCACAAGTAATTCTCTCCTACCTGGTCACCTCTCATATGATCACTCCCTACCATCCTTCATTCTATTGCACCCATAAACACATCACAATAGGTCCTTCAACCAATTTATTTTTTAGATTATACAATTCAACATTTTCAACTCTATCATCATTTCCATATCCTCCCCCCTCCATATTATTTTCCATGTTTCTTTTCAAAAATTGCAATTCAGCCTAGTGGCACCATTACTTTCCTGTAACTCCAAATGGAGATTGTCACAATTCACAAGATTTTCATGTCCCTAAAATTTATGTGACTAGGTCGCTTTCCATAAGTTGTACTACCTCAATATCCTCATTGTTACACATGAAATTTGCACACCTAGGTACCTCGGCCTAAGTGTCATAAAGTGTCGTATAAGTGTCACATACACCTTTACACCATGGAATAACCTATGTCACAATCCCTAGTCAATGTGGAGGAGGGATATATTACAATAAGGCAAACATATTAAGTACACGTGAATTATTATTAATATTCATGGAAAAGAAATTGATTAAGTGAGAGAATCAAGTTCACATGAATTATTATTAATATTCATGAAAAATAAAGTAATTAAGTGTGAGAATCCACCTCACATTTGGTTTCCTATTTTTTAGGGAAAGTGGAGGATCTCATGGATGGTTGAAATATTTCCTCCTTAAAATCCTTGAGAGATATTTCCTCCCCAAAATACTTAAGAGATATTTTCTCCCTAAATATCTTAGAGATCCCTTTCTTAGTGGATCTGATGAGAGATCCTCTCCATGGTGGTTAATCCTCCAAATCCTATATAATGAGGGATTTCCATGGAGGAAGTGGAGCTGAAGATTGAGAATTATACCAAACTTATGATCTCATGAGTGGTATTGAAGGGAGATGGAAATAATTGTGAAGCATCTAACTTATGATCTCATGAGGAAGATGTCATTTGGAGCATCAACATTTTGTGTGTGGACTGATTAAGAAAGGGTTTGGACAAGGAGAGCTTGGTGAAGTTGTTGCACTACATCCATGGCTGTAAGTAACACTTTGTTCTCATCAATATAATCAATGCTTGGCCTGTTTCTTTCAAACTTGTACTTGTTCCATATAAGTTTGTCTACAATAGATGGATCTATGTTTTAGTTAATCTCAGTAGAGTAGGAAGTTGTTGGTACTTTTGTTTGTCTTGCAGGATCTACCAAGGAGCTCAAGATCGAAGCACATCCTGGACTTTGCAGGGACAAATGACGTTTATAAGGTACATGCTTTCCTCCTTCTTTTTTGTTCATAAACTTGATTAGATATAAACGGAAGTCAGTGTCCATGTTAAACACCTTATGTCTTAGAGTTAAGAGTCTAGCTCTCAAGAGGAGGTCTACCTATCCGCAAGGAGATTTTCCTACAACAGAAATTGGCGAACATACTGGGGAGGAAATCTGATTTGTGTATCCTTTCCCAGATCTTGTCTTAGCCCTATTCCCACTCATTTGACCTTCTCCATTGAATTTTGTATTCTTAGAATGGTTTGATTGCCTCTATGTGTCATTGTGATCACCTTGATTGGCTGAATGTTCTTGAATTTTTTATTTTCTGGGAATTTTTCTGAGTTGTTGAAGCTTGGTGATCCCCTTCCTATGTTTTCAGAGCGTCAACGCTCCCTGAAGGTCTTAGAAAGAGTGTTATAATGCTCTGGTTCCCCTTACACCAGAGGACTGGCCTTTCCTCTGCAAAAAAACCTTCCAGATTTGTCTTTTCTGAAGTCCAGTCTCTGTTTTTTCCCTTTCTCAGCTTCTTGGTGCTTCAATACTTCTTCCTATTGGCCTTCAATACCTTGTTTTCTAAGGATTCATATTATTTTGTTTGGATTTTTTTACAGTTGTCCTTACTTTTCAATTTGTCCTTCATGATTTGGAGGGAATTTGTCATTTTCTTCTCGTTTGTATGAATGAGTGAAAATTTTGTAAGGGGTTTCAAAGGTGTTTTCTACTTTTATTTCTGATCTTTGAGTCATCTTGTCCAAGCTATTTCTCCTTCCTTTTGAGTTTTTTTCTTTTTGTTTCTTGTTTGATCACAACAAGGGTGTCTTTTGGTTTATGTGGAGTTTGCTTCCAGATTGCTTAAATCTCACAACTCTTGAAGTCTGATTTGCATAGGAAGCTTTACATATACTGGTTATTAGTTAGATATAAACATTTTAAGCATTGCATTGGATTCCTTAGTGAATACTATTGCATGAGGTAATTTCATCTTGGTGTTTGACAGTGAAAGGAAAATCCTTCCCCTTCCCTTAATTAGACATTCAATGAACGAAGAGACTTCTTATCATTTCTTATGCATGTTTTGGGAACTAAGTCATAATATCATCAGTATTCACTCTCATACACCTCTGAGTAAAGAACAACCACTAAAATAAATGCTTAACTAAAATTTATCGGACTTTTGACATCTTTGTTAGCAAACCTACATTAGTTTAAGGTGTAGGGTTTTGGAATAGGTTGAAAGGATAACTTTCCAAAGCTATCAAACAAACTTAGTATCTTGCGGTAGGGAGAGTGAAATCCAATTGTCATATAGGCCTTTTGGGATCCCCCTCTCACACAAGAGTTATGCATGAGGTCACACTCGGGAAAGCTATGGAGATTATCCCTCTGTGGTTTGACTAATTGTAGTAGTCATATCGTATTATGGTGGTCCCTTGAAGGTATACCCACAATGTCTAGTGGAAGCCTTTCAAGTTGATTTCAGGCTAGATACCCTGCCCTTACATTCGAACTGAACTATCGACTGTACCCGCCCAGGGGCTGTCTATGAGTTGGTGACCTTAATAGCCACAATCTTTAGGGTCTTACACAAGGTGATGGTGAAGGGAAGTCTCACTATAACTGGAACAGACATTGGTCAAACTCACTCGAGGTACTTGGAGGGTAAATCCACAATTATTGCATGGAAGATTGCACCAAGGCGTAAGTCACTTAAGAACGTCACCAACGTAACTGATCCACGCTTTATCCCTGTCCCTTCCTATTTTGATATCGCAATGATGGATTTCATCACCAACTAGTGGTTTCATCGTAGGAAGGTTTGTTTGATTGATTGCTTCTTAGATTTATAGCATGTGTTGTTTGTTTTACTTAGTGGACCTTAGGTCAAGTCAGTATTAATGGCATTGAATCTTGAGAGTACCAATGGAGGAACCCCTTGTCCCAGGGAACTTTACACCTTTCCTTATTTTGGAAACTTTGGTCCTCCGTATGTTGCCACACTGAGTCTTCCAGGACTCACCATCGGATTACCAGTTTGGTTATTCCCCACTCCAGTGATCTTGAATCCTCCCAATGTTTCAGCTTCACCTAATACTTTAAATCTTAGGACACCACCCACACATCAACCTCACATCGACTTTTCTCCTTCTTCACCCATTAAGTCTCCTTCTGTTTTTGCTTCTTTGCCTAGCAAAAGCTCTAAAGCAAGTAGCCAGGTTGATCAGAAGAAGAAGAAGCAGAAATAAAAGAAGAAGAAGAGCATGAAAAATACCAAGCCCCCAACAACATCAAATGTTGGATCCAAGCAACCATCTACTATTAATAGTACTGGGAGTGTTGATGAGATCAACAAGATTAAAATAAAGAATCTGAAACCCAAATTCCCTTCCAGCCTTTGTAAATGTGACCACTTTCTGAGGGATTTCCCCGGTCTTATCAAGGTCTTAGAAATGTGGTCCTCCACGTCATCGGCCTCTATCATTCATGCTGATGATACCCCATCAACTAGTGATGTTAAGGTTGGTAAGAAGAAGAAAATTGTCAAGTTCCATTTCATGTTATGAAAAGGTGATCATTACTCTCACCTTTGTCCTCACATGGACGAGGCTTCTTCTCTTTTGGAAAAAAAATCAACTTCCAAAAGGTTATCGTAAACTTTCCCCCAACCCATCGTTAGTTGATGGACTGGTCAATCTGGCTCCATCCTTGGTCAGTTTGGTTGATCAGGTGGTCAATCTATTTTCCTCCTTGATTGAACCACAAACCCAGGTAGTTGATCCAGCTCCATCATCAATCAACTCCACTCTTCATCAAAAGAGTGTAACTCAAGTGTTCAATTCGTTTTCATCCTCGGTCGATCCCACTCTCCCATTAGAGAGTGACACCAAAGCGGTCGATTCGTTTCCATCCGTCGACCCCATTCTCCCCTTGGAGAATGAAACCCAAGTGGTTGATCTGGTTCTGTCATCGATCGATCCCACTCCTCCTTTGAGGAGTTCCAAAGTGACTGATCTAGTCCCTTCCTCAGTTAGTCCCACCCTTCATCCAAAGAGTGCCAAAGTGGTTTCTATGGTTACATCATCATTCAATCCCACTCTTCCTCTGAAGACTGCCAAAGTGGTCGATCCAAGTCCACCATTGGTCTATCCTACTCTCCCTCTAGAGAGTAAACCCGATACTGCCCATGTTTTTCTCATTGATACAGAATCTAGCATGCCAGGGGGTATTCCTTCTTCTCCTGTGAAACCCCCTCCAGGTAATGAGACCATTATTTTTGATTGGGGTGCACTAACTAGACCTCGTCTTCCCTCTCACATTCCTTTCCAGATTACAGTATAGGTTTTTGGTCGAGACGTTCCTCAAACGCTGATAGATGAAGGTGCGTCTGTTAGTATTTTGTCCTTTGTTGCTTGGTACACTTTGGGTTGTCCTCATCTTGCACTAGTTACATAGAATTTGTTAGCTTTTAACAGAAGAACTAGTCAACCTTTAGGGACCCTTCCTCAGTTTCCTATAACTTTGGGAGGGAAAACTGTCTTTATTGATGTCATGGTAGTCCGAGACCCCTTGGATTTCTCTTTACTCCTTGGGTGATATTATGTCTATTCCATGAAAGCTATTGTGTCCACTCTTTTCCATGTGATATCTTTCCCTCACCATGGAAGAATTGTGACTATTAACAAACTTTCGTTCGTCAGTCCTAACTGGCGTACCTCCCTGAATGGTTTTTATATGACGACAGTATCGCCCCCACCACATGTTAATTATGTGGCGTTGTCTCCAATGACTTCAACTTCCGATGATTTAGATCCGATAGTTGACATGGTGATTTATTCGATGGGGCTATTGGAGCCTGATCTCCTTACCCCTGTCACCACCCTCGACAAGTGTTCCTTCCAAAGTGATTATCTTCCATCCAGTGAAGATCTCTTGGAAGCCATAACCGAGTTTTGTCCCTTGACATGGTATCATTCCAGAGCGTTATTCTCTTGGAATCCATGATCAAGCAGAGTAACGAGCATAGTTTTTCCTCTCTGTAGAAAGCTCATTAAAAAATGAAACAGAGGTTACGAGCATAGTTTCTCTTATCTGCGGCAAGCTCGTTAAAAAATGAAAAAGAGGTTTTGAGCATAGTTTTCCTTTATGTAGAAAGCTCGTTAAAAAATGAAACAACAATCTGGGGATCGAACCTAGAACCCTGAGCATAGTTCTTTTTCTGTGTCAAGCTCGTTAAAAAATGAAACAGTCACCTCTCTTGAACCTTCTTTTCATCCACCCTTCTCCTTTTTCTCATATAGTAGAGAAATTGGTGAAATCCTCAAAGTTGGTGAATTAATTGAATCTTGGAGGGCATGTCTCCAGCCTTTGATGATCATTCTAGAGTTAAGCCACTAGCTGTCAAGATGGGAGAATATCGAGCTTAGTCTTTGTTCTTTCTTGTGCTCATAAATACATGAGAATGCATTCAGGTAGACTTTTATCTCTTTTTCAGACCTGTATGGATACATGAAAAAGGAACCCCCTGGAGTCGTCTTTAATCTCTTTTTAGACTCTCTAAACATGAAAAGATTGCTGAGTGATCTTGCTTCCTTTCCCACTCATTAAAAGGTTTGAAAGGGTGTCTTTAGAGTGATAATTTATCTCTTTTTTGGCCTCGAAAGACTAACATTATGAAAAAGGACAACATTGGAGTCTTCTTTAAGTCATTTTCAGACTCTCTAAAAATGAAAAACTACCGAGTTTACCTTCTATGGACTCGTTAAAACAATCATACACTGAAGGGCCCATATGGGATTGAACCCTTACTTCTTCTAGTTCTTTAAAGAAAGGAAGAGGAACTTACTGAAGGTAAGTTATATCGAGCATGTGTTACCCTCCTCGAGCTCATTAAATTAAAAAGAGGTACTCATCTATCTGGATGGGGGAAAAATTGAAAGAAACAAGCCAAGCAGTTTTTGAGAACATTACCAGTAACTCTTAGAGTCACCCTTGAACATGACACTTTGTCTTTGCACACATATTAATCCACTGAACCTCTGCACTGAACCAATCCTCTGAGTTTTTCTTACTCCTTTGGGTCACCCGATGAAAGTCACAATATTCACTGCATCATCTTGTTTTGGTCCATGTCATGTTTTTTCTATTGTGCCTTAGTGCTCAAGGGAAGTATCTTCCTCGAGAGTCAACCATAAAAAATATCTTTTCTCAATACCCGTTTCAGTCCATGTTCATTTGATCTACCAATTACATCTCTTTGTCTATTTCGTGTCGTTTATGGGGGATACATCAAGGCCCTCCTTCGACGAGTCTATTTTTGTGAACTTCAATACATTATCCAGGAACTAGACTTAGAAACTAGTTAGTACTTTGGGACCTGCATGCCTCAATGGCAGGCCTCCTCACATTTGACAGTGGGTTTACATCATTGACCTCTGATCGATTGATTCCATAGATGTTCGACTTCACCTCTTCCATTCACATTCGTTGGAATGTACTAGGGTACCTTGGGAATCATTGACATCAATGGTGATTTCCCTTGTGCTTGTTAACGGTTTACATCATTGAATGGTAATCAAGTGGTTTCTGCCATGTTTGACATCAGGACATCTATTCACATGGTTAGATTTGTACTACATTGGGATCGGTAAGAAGACCCTGGGTTGAGGGATCACTCTTATATGTACTTTGCCTAGGTTGTGACAAAGTTTCTCTTGAACAATGACACATATACTGTCACATAGATCCACTTTGTGTTGGTCATGGCTATGTCTTGTAATTTCATAGATCCACTGTGTATTCTTCGTGGCTACGATCAATTCAGGTCATAGGAGTATAGATCCACACTGTATCCTCTGTGGCTATATCTTTTATCAATATAATTATGGATCCGTAGTGTATTTTATGGTGGCCATATCTTGCAAGTCTTTATCACCCAAGCATAGGTATGCCTTCCTTGGGTTTGAAACATGTCATAATATTTGTTGGATGTTTGTTTGTAGCTTCTGCTAGGTTCTTTGAGTCCACACCCTTGCTTTAAATATTTGTAAAGTGTTTCGGCCATCATTCTCTCTTCTGACCTCACACTTTAGGGAGCATTCTGTTACACATGAAATTTGCACACCTAGGTACCTCGCCCTAAGTGTCGTAAAGTGTCGTATAAGTGTCACATACACCTTGACACCATGGAATAACCTATGTCACAATCCCTAGTCAATGTGGAGGAGGGATATATTACATGAAGGCAAAGAAATACCAAGTATACATGAATTATTATTAATATTCATGGAAAAGAAATGGATTAAGTGTGATAATCAAGTGCACATGAATTATTATTAATATTCATGAAAAAGAAAGTAATTAAGTGTGAGGATCCACCTCACATTTGGTTTCCTATTTTTTAGGGAAGGTGGAGGATCTCATGGATGGTTGAAATATTTCCTCCTTAAAATCCTTGAGAGATATTTCCTCCCCAAAATCCTTAAGAGATATTTTCTCCCTAAATATCTTAGAGATACCTATCTTAGTGGATCTGATGAGAGATCCTCTCCATGGTGGTTAATCCTCCAAATCCTATATAATGAGGGATTTCTATGGAGGAAGGGGGGATGGAGATTGAGAATTATACCAAACTTATGATCTCATGAGTGGTATTGAAGGGATATGGAAAGAATTGTGAAGCATATAACTTATGATCTCATGAGGAAGATGTCATTTGGAGCATCAACATTCTGTGTGTGGACTGTTTAAGCAAGGTTTTGGACAAGGAGAGCTTGGTGAAGCTGTTTCACTACATCCATGGTTGTAAGTAACACTTTTTTCTCATCAATATAATCAATGCTTGGCCTATTTCTTTCAATTCCCCCCCCCATCCAGATAGACGAGTACCTCTTTTTAATTTAACAAGCTCAAGGAGGGTGAACATGTGAAATCCCAAAGTGTTGGGTGCATCGTCATGTGAACAAGAATGAAGATGATGTATTAGCATCCTCTGAGAAGTAGAGTTGATCAGAAGAATATAGATGATTTTCCTATGTGAGGCAGTGGGAAAGAAGATCTGTAGAGTGGACATGCATGTGGACGAGCACAGGTGAAAGTGTGAAGATATGGTTCATCTGTGTAATGTAGTGAACTAGAGATATGACATCCCTATGGATGTGGCCCTAGTGGATGAGCACTAGTGGGTGTATCAAATACTTTTCTATATATTGTTCAAGAGTCATACCTTCTTATAACCCTAATTATTATGTAAAGGGTTTAGGTCGACCCCACCTTAATGTGATTAATAATAAATGTAAAAGATAATTAATCTAGTTAATATTAATTATAATATAATAATAATAATAATAATAATAATAATAATGTGACTTAGAGAGGTTAGTCCTGTTGAACCAATAGACACTTTTGTTGACAGGTTTATATTAGTACAAGTAAAGGTAAAATACCCATTGTGGAAACATATCCTTCATGTGAGTTTGGAAATTTCAGCAAGTACATTCACTTGGGAAAAGTGCACACCTCTCTTGGGTGCTAGTGTTCTAGGGTTGAGAACCCTCTTGTGTGCTAGATATTTCTTGGTGGTGAAGGTATTTCTCTTGAAGAATATAGAAAAGGATTTGGTTGGGTTTTCTTCCCTTGTTGAGAAGGGTTTCCCAGGATACTTCTTGTGTTCTTGTGCATGGTGATTCTTCTTGTGATCTTGGTTGCTACAAAATTATTGTTTATGGTTAGGACAAATGAAAATTGAAATGAAATGCATTCTTAACCTACCTTATTGAAAAATAAACATGGTATTAGAGAATAGGTCTTGAAGAACCCATTGCAGAAGCTACAAGCTCTTACCAGTCATCCCTCCTCTTCTGCAGAATCGTACGACCCTCCTAGGGTTTCCAAAAAAATGTATGTCCCTCTTATTTTGAGTGTTTCAGCACTTGGAACTTGGATTTTTGGGATAAAATTACCATAGGAGTGTATGACCTCCTTTAGTGCACTTCTAGAAATCTTCAGATTACATTTCCAAGAATTTTGATTTTTTGTCCCTAGGGTTTCGCTAATTTCTACAAAAACTTCAAAAATAGGATTTATGAAATTCCTTGAAGGAGCTCTTCAACTCACCAATGTTTTCTTATATTTCAAAAGCTTATTGTTGGAAGTCATAATTCAAACTAAACCTAAAAATTCTAGCCTTTCCTAGATGTTAGGTTTACTATCCAAGTTGGAAAAGGTTTGTGAAGAATCCAAAAATGAGCAAAATCACAATGGGAGGAAAGCTTGATGATTCAAGCAAAATTCGTTCCTCTAAGACAAAAATTCAAAGGAAGACTTATTGTGGGTTATAATAAAAGGTTTCACTATGAGATACCTCCTTCATGAAGATGTCAGAGGACAAAGATCAACCATGTGCCATTGGAGAAATCATATCAGCACCCTCAATTATGCACTTGTATATATATTACTTGTATCATTATCATGAGGGTAATTGCAGGTCAAAGGAACCTTTTGTTCAAGTCTTGGATCCAGATGGATCTCAGTGCATTCAGAGGAGCAACACATTGGAAGAGAAGACATTAGGTTTGATTATTGTAATTTTCATTCCTCTAACCTATATTTCTAAAGTTTTCTACATTACAAGTAGGTGTTGTATTTGTGACAACAATCCTTAAGTTGTTTTTATTTTAGGGATACAATCATTATTCTCCTTTAGGATATATTCTTGATTTGGTTCCTCTTGTTTTCTTGTTCGAGATAGGTTAAGATCCAAGGAGGATGTTTATACTTCAGAGGGAGACACTTGGCTCAGAGGGAGTCAAAATTATTTGAGAAAGAGGAAGAATAGAACCATCATTGGGGAAACCAAAGAAATAACACATGATCAGAATCCTTCTATGATTATATGGGCATAAAGCATGCATGACACAATATATGTTCAGAACAATAGTCTTCACCATACTTTGAAATACATAACTCATGATGAAGTATTCATCGGAATGAAGCCTAATATTGAACACTTTAGGTTATTTGGGTGCCCAGTGTATTTTCATGTACCCAAAGAGAAGAAGTTGAAGCTAGATTTTTTAGAAAGAAAGGATAGAGTGAATATTCAAAGAATTTCCAGATTGACATCCCTGGTCAAAGAAAATATTGAGACAAGCAGAGATGTTTTCCTTGAAGAAGAGATAGTCTTTCAAAGATCCAGAGAATCTTAGATGGAGATTAACAGTAATACAATACCTTCTCTCCCTTCAACAGTTCAGAGAGAGACAAACATTAATCCAGTTGATCCAATTGCTTCAGTTGATTTGTTCAAGAGATATTGTAGTAGGGTATAAAAGGGCTACCTAGACTCAATATGTAAGAAGTAGAGAAACATACAAGCCTCTCAAGGAACATGCCGAGAAAGAAAAAGAGATTTTTGAGCTATCCTTCAATCATGAGCTACTTCATTGATGTTGAGTCTCCTTGTCTTAGAGAAGAAACATAAAAATAGGTATGGAAAGATGCCATAACAGAAGAATACCTTTATATCTTAAAAATTATGTATAAGATATTATTCAAGGACCAAAAGGGAAGTTTGTGGTAACTTCCAAGTGGATCTATAATATCAAGCATGCAAATGATGGAAGTGTCGAGAAATACAAAATGAAATCTATAGCCAGAGGTTTCTCACAAACATAGGGAGTTGTCTATGATGAGACACTTGATCCAGTAAACCCAATACACTTCCATCTATACTACCATCCATGAGTTGGAAATTATATTAGATAGATAGATTCTTGATGAAGTTTGGATTTCATCAAGAGTGTTTTTGATGCAAACCGATATTATTACAGTGTTGGTGACGAGAGCCTGATTTTGATGACTTATTCAGAAATCCTTGTTGTTGGATACAACTAATCCTTGACTTTTGAATTCGAGATGAAGAATCTAAGTATTATGCACTATTTCTTGGGACACTAAGTATGACAGAGGACCGATAAGATTTTATTGAGTCAAGGAAAATATACAGTAAAAATATTAAAGAAGTTTAGTATGATAAGAATGAAAAATCCATCATGATGGATTTAAAGAAAAAGATTAATGATGATTCATATGAGAATGATCCACAACTGATTGGATCACTGATGTATCTAGTTAACACTAGACTTGATTCATTCCATGAAGTGAGTATGCCTATTCATTTCATGAGTCAACCGAGACATACTCACTAGACAACATAAAAACATATATTGAGATATATATGAGGCACGGTTGGATATGGCCTGAGATATGCCTCCAGTGTGAACTTAAGTTTGCAGGATATGACGATTCAGATTGAGAAGAAAGTACAGTGTACCGGAAGAGCACATCTGGTTGATGTTCTACCATGAATTTTTCCATGGTTTACTAATACAACAGGAAACAAAAATCTATGGCCTTGAGTACCATAGAGGTAGAGTAGATAGCATCAAGTGTGTGAAGCAATGTGGCTTCTGAAGCTTCTGACATATTTATTTGACCATGATATGGATCCTATGATGATAACCAAGAGCCATGTGTAAATATCCTTAAGAAACCAATGTTTCTTGATGGATCGAAACACGATGAGATGAAATATCCTGATATCAGAGATATGATGAAGAGGAAAATCATACACATGAAGTACCTTCCTACACATGAGAAGATTGTATATATCTTCACAAAATTAACTTCATGAAGAATGGATCCTTAGTTGAGAGGGGGTGTCGATGACTCCAGCGAAGACAAAAATCAAAATACATCTATGTAAGACTTTCCATGATAAAGAATGCCTCCCTAGCTGAGAGGGAGTGTTGATGATTTTAGCTATGTGAGACATTCTCCATATTACAAACCTGTCAGATGTGGATCATTGCAGATATGTGATTCCTTCTCTCAGCTTACAAACCTGAGAGAAATCCCTTAAGAAGGGTATGTGGCTCCTTCCCGAGACTAATCTAGGAACGTGGAGATGACCACCTCCATTTAGAGAGTTGATAAGAACTCCATATGAATATCCAGTGGGAAAGGTGATCTATTGAGTTAAACGTGCATATGGCTGAGAACAAGGTAAACGTGTGAAATCCCAAAGTGTTGGGTGCATCATCATGTGAACAAGAATCAAGATGATGTATTAGCCTCCTCTGAGCAACAGAGTTGACGAGAATACTCTAGATGATTCTCCTGTGTGAGGCAGTGGGAAAGAAGATATGTAGAGTCAACGTGCCTATGGATGAGCATAGGTGAACATGTGAAGATCTGGTTCTTCTGTGTAATGTAGTGAACTAGAGATATGACATCCCTATGGATGTGACCCTAGTGGATGAGCACTAGTGGGTGTATCGGATCCTTTTCTATATATTGTTCAAGAGGCAGACATGCCTGTAACCCTAATTGTTATGTAAAGGGTCCAGTTCGGCCCCACCTTAATGTGATTAATAATAAATGTAAAAGATAATTAATCTGGTTAATAATAATTATAATACAATTATAATAATTATTATTATAATGTGACTTATAGAGGTCGGCCCTGTTGAGCCAATAGACACTTTTTTTGATAGGTTTAGGTTTGTATAAGTAAAGGTAAAATACCCATTGTGGAAGCATATCCTTCATGTGAGTTTGGAAATTTCAGCAAGTACATTCACTCGGGAAAAGTGCACACCTCTCTTGGGCGCTAGTGTTCTAGGGTTTGACAACCCTCTTGTGTGCTAGGTATTTCTTGGTGGTGAAGTTATTTCTCTTGAAGAATATAGCAAAGGATTTGGTTGGGTTTTCTTCCCTTATTGAGAATGGTTTCCAATGATACTTATTCTGTTCCTGTGCATGGTGTTTCTTCTTTTGATCTTGGTTGCTACAACATTCTTATGGTTAAGACAAATGCAAATTGAAATGAGCCACATGCTTAACCTACCTTATTGAAAAATCAAAACAAGGAACTCTCTTCTACTTGGTCACCTCTCATATTATCACTCCCTATCATTGTTCATTGTATTACACCCATAAAACACATCTTAATAGGTCCTTCAACCAATTTATTTTTCAAAGAATAGAAATCGAAATTTTCAACTCTATCTTCATTTCCATGTCCTCCTCTCTCCATCTTATTTTCCATGTGGCTCTCCCAAAATTGCAGTTCAACCTAGTGAAACCATTACTTTCATGTACCTCCCAATGGATATTGTCCCAATTCACAACTTTGGCTAGAATATTTTCATGTCCCTATGGTTTTTCATAAATTGCAACCATGACTTTGTGACTACAACTAAAAAAATAACTTGTCAAATCATAATGGTTTTGGGTCCCTAAATAGTGTTTTTTTGGATTTCCACTATCAAACTATAGAGGGAGTTAGAGTTTAATGGAATATTTGGTTGTTCTCAAAACAACCTTTCAAATGGGCTATCACGTGCCTAAAACAGAGGTTGTATTCAAAAGGTACAACTATGGGAAGTTGAGGTACCAATTTACCCATCGAGGCCCACATAACTTCTGGTGTTTCATCTCCTAGGGTTAGATTTTTGGATTTATAGGGTTTTGGAATTCATGATTAATGTTAAAAATTAATTTCGACCCTCATTGTAATCATTCTTCTCAGATGGATGCTCATAACAACCACATCTCTTCTCAGATATAACTACCACCATTCGAGCAAGTTGTTTTCATTTCTGTAGTTTTACAGTTTAAACCTATTTTATTTATTCAATATAAGTTATTGTGCACTAGATATTTTTTGTGGTTCTCCATATCTATGTTTTATTGTATTCAATCTATTATTCATTTTGTTCCTCTCATAAATCCAGATCACTAAGTCACCTTCCATAAGTTTCACTACTTCAATATCCTCATGTCCACTAGTATAATTATTTATTGCACCTCATACACCCCACAAGGAAAAATATCTTACTTGTTCACCTCTTGTATGATCACTCCCTACCATTATTCATTGTATTACATCCATAAACAACATCATAATAGGTCCGTCAACCAATATATTTTTTAAACTATACAATTCAACATTTTCAACTCTATCACCATTCCCATATCCTCCCTCCTCCATCTTATTTTCCAAGTGGATTTACCAAAATTGCAGTTTACTCTAGTGACACCATGATTTTCTTGTACCTCCCAATGAAGATTGTCACAATTCATAACTTCCTCTAGAATATTTTCATGTCCCTATGTTTTTTTAAAAATTGCAACCATGAGTTTGTGACTACAACTAAAAAAAATACCTTGACAGATTCCAGTGGTTTAGTAGATCTTCACACCTTCATATGATTTTGAGCCATTAAAAATAGAAACACATGGTCATTGATGATTAAAAAGAATCATTTGGTACCAATTTAATGACTATGTGTGGTTTAATGTGTAATGCATTCTATTCTCTAGGACTTCGTTATGAAAAATTTAGGGCATCTATATGAGATATCAAGTTTGAAATTTTGATAAGTTTTTAGTGATTTAACATACCTTATTATATTCATCCCATTGTCTCCATATCGTGCATTTAATTTTGTAGATTTTGGTATTTATTTCCCTTCTTTCCATTTCTTGACATTTTATACTACATAGTAAATGGAAAAATATATTATCATTCCCGACTTTTCACTCATTTTATAACTCTTTTTTTCATTTTGGGATTCTTTGTTACTTTAATCCATGTAAATAACGTCAATGTCATTTCTCCACAAAAGTTAAGGTTTTTCAACCCTCTGATTTCATTCATGTATTCTATTTTGTTTTTTTTCTTCTCTGTCTTACTTCCCCCAACTTTCCTTATTGTTCCCTAATATAAATGTAATATCCTGCTCTTGTGAGAACATGTTATTTTTTGGGAAAGGAATGAAGGAGGACATAGTTAGCTACGTGGAGAGATGTATATAATGTCAGAAAGTGAAGGCTGAACATAGACATGAGGCTGGATTACTATAGTCACACACCATTCAAAAATAAAAATGGGAGGTCATTTCTATTGAATTCATTGTTGGATTGCCACTAACGACAAGGAGGTACGACTCGATTCTCATGGTAGTTGACACTCCGACGAAGAGTGCACATTTTATTCTTGTGCGTATGACATACCAAGCTCCAGAAATAGCTAGAATTTTTATCATCGAGATTGTGAGATTACATGGCATAGCTAAAGAGATCATATCTGATAGAGGATCAATGTTTACAAGATGTTTTTGGAACAGTTTCCAAGGGGCCTTGGTGCCACAAGTGAAGTTTAGTACAACATATCACCCTAGGATATACGTGTAGAAAGAAAGAATGAACCAAATTTTGGAAGACATGTCGCGTATGCACATGATGGACCAACATAAGCGTTGGGAAAAGTTCTTGTCGCTGATAGAGTTTGCATTCTTATTTATGGTTAAGACAAATGCAAATTGAAATGAACCACATGCTTAACCTACCTCATTGAAAAATCGACACAAGGAACACTCTTATACTTGGTCACCTCTCATATTATCACTCCCTATCATCGTTCATTCTATTACACCCATAAAACACATCTTAATAGGTCCTTCAACCAATTTATTTTTCAAAGAATAGAAATCAAAATTTTCAACTCTATCTTTATTTTGATGTCCTCCTCTCTCCATCTTATTTTCCATGTGGCTCTCCCAAAATTGCAGTTTAACCTAGTGAAACCATTACTTTCATGTACCTCCCAATGAATATTGTCCCAATTCACAACTTTGTCTAGAAGATTTTCATGTCCCTATGGTTTTTCATAAATTGAAACCATGACTTTGTGACTACAACTAAAAAAATAACTTGTCAGATCATAATGGTTTAATATATTTTCACCCCTTCCTGTGAATTTTCACCGTTAAAAATAGAAATTCATGTTCATTTATGATTTCAAGGAAATGTTTGGAACCAATTTAATCACTTTTCATTATTTACTGTGTAATACATTCTATTCTATTATTTACTGTGTAATACATTCTATTCATTCTTTACTGTGTAATACATTATATTCTTTACTTCCCCGCACTTTCCCTATTATTACCTAATATAAACAACAACCATTATTTTGTCCTATTCAAAAGGCTATATAAAAACCATTATGATTCCTTTCATAACTACCCCCAATATCCAATAAACATCCTCTAGGTTGTTTTTTATCATGTACCTAAAATTATACTTGAATATGTGGGTGTTAGGTCGTAGAATATTACAACAACTACTGAAATATCACCTGGACAAACTAAAATTTATGTGATTAGGTCGCCATCCATAAGTTGCACTACCTCAATATCTTTATTTCCACTAGTATAATTATTTATTTCACCTCATACACCCCAGAAGGAACTATCTCCTACTTGGTCACCTCCCATTTGATCACTCCCAACCATCCTTCATTCTAATACACCCATAAAATACATCATAATAGGCCTTTAAGCCAATTTATTTTTTAAGGTACAATTTCAACATTTTCAACTCTATTATCACTTCCATATTCTCTCCCTTCCATTTTATTTTTCATGTTTATTTTCCATGATTTTCATGTACCTGTGAATGGAGATTGTCACAATTCACAAGATTTTCATGTCCCTAAAATTTATGTGACTAGGTTGTCTTCCTTAAATTGCACTACCTCAATATCCTCATGTCCACTAGTATAATTATTAATTTCAACTCATACACCCCACAAGGAAATCTCTCCTACTTGTTCACCTCTCCTATGATCACTCCCTACCATCCTTCATTGTATTACACCCATAAAACACATCATAATACGTCCTTCAACCAATTTATTTTTTAAAGTATACAATTCAACATTTTCAACTCTTTCATAATTTCCATATCCTCCCCCCTCCATCTTATTTTCCATGTTTCTTTTCCAAAATTGGAGTTTACCTGAGTTGCACCATGATTTTTTTCTACCTCCCAATGGATATTGTCACAATTCACAACTTCCTCTAGAATATTTTCATGTCCATATGGTTTTTCATAAATTGCAATCATGAATTTGTGACTACAGCTAAAAAATTCCCTTGACAGATCATAGTGTTTTAGTATATTTTCACCCCTTCCTGTGATTTTTCACCATTAAAAATAGAAGCGTATGGTCATTGATGATTGCAAGGAATCATTTTGTGTCAATTTAATCTCTATTCATGGTTTAATGTGTAATACATTCTATGCTCTAGGATTTCCTTATGAAACATTTAGGGCATCTATATTATATGTCAAGTTTGAAATTTTGACAAGTTTTTAGTGATTATACTTACCTTATTTTATTGATCTCATTGTCTCCATATCGTGGATCCTATTTTGTAGAGCTTCGTATTTATTTTAATTATTTCCATTTCTTGACATTTTATCCTCCATAATAAGGGGAAAAATAAATTGTCATTCCCCACTTTTCACTCCTTTTATACCTCTTTTTTTTTTTTTTTTTTTTGGTGGGGGAGATTTTTT
>ML789082.1:226732-271079 GCA_009831015.1 Picea engelmannii | reverse complement strand
GCAGCTTGGTCTCGGGGATGAAAGACTCCTCCACACCATTCTAGTCTCAGCCCATCTCCATCTAGCGCTTCAGAAGGTAGCAAGTCGTACTGTTCTTGTGTTTCCAGCAAGGGCGCACGATCATCTGGAGGGAGGTTCGATCCAGCTTATCCTGAGGGCCTTGGGCCATTCCGACAGTTGGGTTTTTTTTGCAGGGGCAGGACCATTAGTTTGAGGGATTTTTTGGAGGGTTATCATCATTCTACATTTGTCTGCATATTGGGACGTCTTGGAGCCATAGGGGATGTCCTGTAATTCAGTAAAACTCAGATCTAGGGAGATCTTCTTGAGATCTGAGTCTAAAACTTCTGCCATGGGATTCTCATAACCCGATCTATATTCTTGGAGAGTTTCAGAGCATTTGGAGGCCTCCTTTATCAGGTCCGAACCAGCTAGGGTTTCAGTCATCTAGTGGGGCACCCCATTCAATGGGAAATTCAGATCTATGGGGTTTGAGAGTGGATTTGGGAATTTGGACATCTGGGTTGTCCTTAGAGTTGCCCGATCTATCATTTGGCATATTTCTCGGGATGATTGGATACTTTTGGTATCAGGGCAGAATTATTGAGGGCTTCAGCATTCTAGAAGGACATGGCACTTTCCAGCTTGGAGGTTGAGCATTAGTACGGCTCAAATCTGCTTGATTCAATCTTCATTATATATCTAGCCTTTGGAGGCTTATTTTGTATTTTCGGGAGCATTTTGTAGTAGCTCATATCTATTTATTGTACGACCATCTGAGGTTTATGCCAGATCGGCCATCTATTGTATTGATCTTACATTGCTCATAATAAAAAGGTCAGATCTTTGCTCGTGCTTCTACATCTTGAATATATTGTGATCTCCATGTGTTGATGAATCTTGTATGCACTTAATAAATCAATAAATTAGTAGTAGTTAGTCATTCCAAGAAAGAATTTGGCTTGGGATCATTACATGAAGGCAGACTAAAATAGTTGCTCATGAATATTTCTAAGGGGAACACAATAAGGAATGGTCTTTATTCCTTATAATTCTTTAGTCTCTCACAAGGTCGCCCAAATGGAGTGTTGACTCCAGGGGTTGGAAACTACCAAAACCATTCAAATGTGAGTGGCACCCTTGGAGCAAGGAGTGTGTCTTGAAGGGCACATCACGTAAATAAAATTTGAGTCAATGAATCTAGGTGGCCTAGAAAACCCTGATCAAATAATCAACCTTGTAAAATCTTCAGCACTGTTGGATCAATCAAGTAATTAATTAACTAAGGATTGAATTTGTTAATTATAATCCCTATAAGAGTCTAAGTCTTTGAAAATTAAATTCAATTAATCCTAAGTCCAAGTTAGTAAGAAGACTAAAAACTAAATTTATAAATTAAATAATGAGGGGATGAAGTAAATCAATTTATGAAATCAAGGAAAATAAAATAACTCTAAAGATTGATTTAATACATACATGTGGAAGTAATTACCAAATTGGAATTCAAGGTAAGAATGGAATAGATCTAAAGGAATGGTTACACATAGAAACAAATCTAGAGTCTAGTTAACACTAGTCTAACCAGGAGAATATTCATATTTTAACTCAACTCAAATTTAGTAAGGTGTTAGTCATTAATTGGAAATAGGGGAATAAAGAGACAACTAGGAGTGATTTTAGGAAGGGTGAGGGAAATTGACTTTAAAAAAATTAAATTATGGAATTTTTTTGTGCAACTTATGGAGAGGGTGACAAGTGTATGGGGGGTGTAATTCTTAATTAATTATTTAAAAAATGAATTAAATGTGTAAGTGAATGTGGCATTAAGGAAAATATTATAAAACAAATGGGACATATGAGGAATGGATCACATGGGTTATGGACAAGGTTATGCTACAAAAATTTTGACTGGTTTTACTTGTGAGAGTTGGGATAGCTAGCTTAAGAAAGAGTGGTGGCTCCACCTTGCGAGGTGATCTGAGAGCTAGAGGATTTATGGTTGTGTGTGTGTGTGGCCCCTTTGTGTCTCAGGGGGCTAAGGGGGAAGAAGAGCACCCCTAGCTTTGGCTGGGAGGTACCGATGAACTCTTTACGGTTAGTAAGCAGGAGGACATAAGGATCTCCAATTGTAAGGATCATCTCCAGATCCATCTTCGTCATTGGTTACAATATTCTTTTCTAAGATCAAAAGTGTATTAATATTTAATTTGTATAGTCTGTTCTTCTATATTCATAGTAAACTGATTGTAATTAAACTTGAACTTGACCTTTCCTTGATAGTTTTAATGAAACCCAAAAAGATGAAATTCTAATAATTGTGTTATCTTGATTTCTCAAATGATTAATGATTACTTGTGTAAATTCCATGTAGGCCACGTGCCCTACTACCTCTAAAATTGATCATAGAGACTATTTCACTTTATATATCTGAATGTTTTGGTTGATGTTTCATTTCCACTCCTTAAGGTTCAGGAATAGTCCACTCCAAATAAACTTTTGGCTTACCATATTCAGGTTTAGTGCACAGTTGAGAAGGCAATTGTCAAATTCTTGGATATATGCAATAATTTAATAATGTTTTAACTGAAATTATTCGATGTGAATATAAAATGTTTGTGGGTTTATAGTTGTTAAATTCTTAGATATATGCAAATAATTTAATAATATTTTTACTGAAAGTATTCTTTGTGCATATAAAAATTTTCGGGGTTTAAATCTTCAAAAATTAATATTTTTCCAGTGGCCGAGGAACTTGAGTATGTAAAAAAGGGTTGATCATGTACATAAATATAGAATCAACAATTGTTATTAGTTTATCTCTGCTTAAGAATTTATAAATGCATTTGTTATTGTAGTTTCCTTTAATGTATTGTATTGGTTCCCAATCATAGTGTTTGTATCATTTTGGTCCTCACACCTCCAATATTTCACATACCTTGTAAGTATAATTTAATGCACCATAGCTAATTTTGGGACTTCATTGTTAATATTGATTCTTAAAACATCAAGTAACCAAATTTACCTTGCGATCTTACCCAGACAACCTCTGTGTTTTATAAAAAGGAAATTGCCACACGTTTGTGCATTTTCCTTGCGATCTCACCTAGTATCCTCTGCGATTTTGTATGCTCTATGTTTTTGTACATAATACTTTTCCCAGCATTGTAAATTTTCCTGGTTACATCACCCAACATTCTCTGTGTTTTTATGGAGGAAATTGCTCTGCGTTTTTGTGCATACCATTTTCCCAACGTTGTAAATTTTCCTGGCTACATCACCCAACAATATCCAAGTTTTAGTAAGAAATATTGCCTAATGTTTTTCTCTAAATCCTTCAACACTTCACACATGGGTTTAATTGATTGTTGGTGAGTCTTCTTGTCTCCTAGCCAAGCATTTAAGACAATATAACAATCATGACTAGGACCAATTCCTGACAACGACTTTCTGGGGCTCTCGCAATTTGTTTAAGACAATCCTTCCCATCACTAATTAATGTAATTGAATGTTCGTGAAATTTAGAATTTGATGATTGTATGAGATAACTATTTCTCCTTGACACTCTATAAAATAAATAAACTTGTCTCCTATTTCTAAATTTTGGAGCATTATAATTAAAAGGGGATTTTTTTGTTTGTTAAGATAATAGTATATTGTCTCCTTTGTTATTTATCCTTAAACGCTTTTCATTTTTGCCTAATAATGTGCCTATATAATATAACAATTGAAGCTCGTACCTGTAGAGATACGTCTAGGGTAAGGTATTTACGACCATAAATTAACACTGCCATCAATAATTAAGAGCTTCATTCATTATGAAGCAAATGTTGTATCGTACTATAAAATCCTCAGAGAGGTATGTTGGGAAATTCATTTTGGAGTTTGAAGAACTCTAGGTATAACAAAATAAGAACTTATCAATGTAAAAGGGGCATACATAGGAATTATATATATATATATATATATAAACTTTATATACATATTGGTTACATTAAGAAGGTCAATAAATATAATCAGTTGCATACATGTGTCCTTTTGTAAAATTCTTAAATGTGCCATTTTTACATTAAGAATAGAGCAANATATATATATATATATATATATATATATATATATATATATATATATATATATATATATATATAAGTGTTTATGGAGCTTGTTGTGTTGCACCATTGTTAATGGTTCCTACAACATAGAATGATGAAGTCACTAACTTTTTCCCTAGTTCCTTCTTGCATGAAAACAATGTTATTTTTAACCAGACTATTTGCACATGATTTCATGCATTTACTACTAGAATCTAGTCTTGATATTTAGGATAGTGGATGGCTATGTGATAGATTCTCTTGCGCCATGACTAACATTGATGTATGATCTATTGAGTACTTTAATTATGTTGTGCCATGAAATAAATTGATATTTTACTCTTGCACAATGAATATTTAATGTTGATGAATGATTAAGTTATTAGATTACTCTCGCGCATTGAAATAATGTTGATGTATGATTTCCTAGCTGATTAGATTAATTGTGTGCACTGAAATAATGTTGATGTATACTTAGTTAAGTGATTATAATACTCTTGCACCTTGAATAATTGATGATTAATATTAATTGATTGATCTAGTTCTTGTCGGCTTGATTGGAATAGCATGATTTAGACACCTTCTTGTTCCTTAGAATAGTTTCCATCCCTCAGACCTTAAATGGTCAAAATCAATCAGATGAATCCTTGGCTTGAGAATTCCTTATGTGTCCTAGAGGTCCTAACCATGCAGGATAGGTTCGGCGGGTAGTTATGTTAATGTTTAGTGACATGGTGGATCTTTATGTATATTTTGTTTAGGNTTTACGCTTTGATTATGCGTCACTAAAATTTATGTCAATGTGTTGGCTTGTGTCATTATTGTTTTCCATGGGGTGTCACTTGTAATGATTTTAATTATGATGTCGTGTGTATTATGCGTTGACTGAGTCGATCTTCTGTGTTGATTATGTGCCTTTTTAATTGTATTAATGAACACATTATGTGTCATTTTAGTTATGATGATGTATCACTTGCAGTGTTGTTTATTATGTTGTAGTGGATTGAATATTCTATAAAAATTTTTTTACATATTATACATCTCTTTTCATTGTCATAACAGAGGAGATGTTACATATGGTATCAGAGTGGGTTCAACCCCGTGACTTGGGATCATTACACCTTCCACTGTATTAAACACATGATTAATAAATTTTCGCTCATTAAAATTGAAAATTTTCCATGCAGGTAATCATGGTTAGAGGACGCAGTGGAGGTAGACGACGTGGTGCTAGGGGCATAGGTGTAACACCCCTAGTAGTATCCATTCTAGAGGGGTCTAACCCCCAAGGAGAAGAAAAATTCATTGGACAAGAGCATTGTTGTTGGGGATGTGGTTGGTTTGATGAGGTCCTTTCATAGGATGTCGGAGGCCTTGATTAACGAACTAGATAGAGATGAGGCTAGGGAACCTATACCCAATAAGGGTCAACAACGCACTCTATATGGTAGTGGTAGCATTCAAAGAGAACTTGAGAAGGTTAAATTTCCCTAGTTTATGGATGCCATGGATGAGTCAATCGTCAAGGCTTGGTTGAAGAACATGGAGATATGATTTTTAATTCATAACTAAACCTCAAACATGAAAGTACACCTGGCGGTATTTCAGCTGAAGGGGAGGGTTCTTCTATGGTGGAAGACGCTCCTACTAAAACTGAACATGGCCTTCGAAGATGTGTCATGGGAACTATTTGAGGAACAATTCCAAGAGAGGTATTTGTCAGAGGAATTCATTAAGCTCCATCTCAATGAGTTCAATGGCTTATGATAGGGTGGTCGTATGGTGCCCAAGTATGATGCCTGATTCATGGAGTTGCTTAGGTATGATCCACATCTGAACACCGAGAAGCTCAAGGTCAACAAGTTTGTGTTCGGCCTTAATGTCAACATTCGTGTGAAGATGAGGATGCTAATGCCTTAGACATTGCATGATGCAGTCCAGAAGGCCCTCATAACTGAGGAAGAGCTGACCAACAAGGGTGAGGTCACTCCTACAAGAATGATGGGACATGAAACATCTGGTGCACAATAGCATCAGACACTAGCTAGACATTCATCAGGGTATTGAGACATGCCAACATGATCCATGTTCGTGATGCCATGATGACTGACTCCTTAGCAACAAAATCCCTACAGAGGACCACAACATCAAAAACAGTGTCACTCGTAGTAGAAACAGTTTATCCCTGTTCATCAAAACAGACTAGGATTTCAGGCTGGTAGGCCAAAAAATTCTACTTTAGGGACTAGGAGTACTAGACCGAAGACCAAATGTTGGACATGTGGAGAGCCACATTACCAATGACACCATTTGGTTGAGAGGGAGAAAGTGGCAGGATCAACAAGACACACGACAGTTGGATATTTTGGCAAGGCCCACAGGATCCATGTTGTAGTGAATAACCGCCAAGTTGAGCACCAATCCACTTTGCTCAAGATGAAAAGTATAATTGCAGATGAAACTTTTGGTATTTTGATAGATCTAGGTGCTACAAAGAGCTATATTTCTAGTGCATCGCTGAAAATAATTAAGTTAAAGGTAATAAAAAAGGATGAGTTTAGGTAAGTGGAAATGGCTTTGGGTTCCAAAAAAAAGGATGGAGAAAGGTTTTAGGCTGTCGCATTGACTTGGGATATTTTATAACAAAGTCTGACCTTTACATAACGATTTTAGGATATTACGACGTCGTTATCGGTATGGATTGGTTAGAATCACATGATGCGATACTAAATTATAAGACAAAGCAGTTGAGTTTGACTGACGATGAGGGATAGAGAAGAGTGATCATAGAAATAAACCACGGAGAGTCCTTGAGGTTCGTTTCTTCCCTATAGTTGCAGAAGAGCATGTGCAAAGGATTCATGTTATATGAAATATTAGTGCTAAATGACAAGGGTGAGGAAGAAGGGTTATAAAACCGTTCGGTAGTACGAGAGTTCACTGACATGTTTCCAAAAGAGTTACCAGGTTTTCCTCCTAAAAGAGAATTGGAGTTTACAATCGACCTAAAACCTGGAACTAAACCAATAGCAAGAGCATCTTATCATATGTCAACAAATGAGTTACAGGAATTGAAAATGCAACTAAAGGAGTTGTTGGACCTAGGACTTATACATCCAAGTGTGTCACCTTGGGGTGAGCCTGTTATTTACATAAGAAAGAAGGATGAGTCATGGAGACTCGGTATTGACTACCGTCAATTGAACAAGGAAACAATCAAGAACCAATATTCGTTGCCAAAAATAGATGATTTGTTTGATCAAATGAAAGGCACAATTTTGTTTTAAAAGATCAAATTGATATAAGGATATCAATTATATTGATATAAGGATATTCTGTTGTGCATTAAAGAGGAATACATTCATAATACCGCATTCAAGATGAGGTTTTGACTGATAAACACCCTAGGGGTATTCATGAGCTTGATGAATGGGTTGTTCCGTGAGTTTTTGGACAAGTTTGTTCAAGTATTCATTGATGACATATTGATATAATATCGGATGAAAGAAGAACCTGACGAACATTTGCGCTTATTACTATAGTGTTTAAGGGAAAACAAATTATATGTGAAGCTATCGAAATGCTCTTTTTATCATTCAAGGATTCACTACTTAGGGCATGTTATCTCCGACGAAGGCATCACTGTGGATCTAGTGAAGGTAGAGGCTATTATGGAATGTATTGCATCAACTAAAGTACCATAAGTACATAGATTTATGGGTTGAGTAGGATATTACTGATGGTTCTTTGAAGGTTTTTCGAAGATAGCAAACTCTATCACGAAATTGCAAAAGAAAACAAGAAGTTTGTATGTACCGATAAGTGGGTAGAATCATTTCAAAATATCAAGGGGATGTTGACGACACCATCGATACTAAAATTCCTCGACATGTACAAGGACTTATTGGTAAGAAAATATGCATCCAAGGAAGGATTAGTAGGAGTCTTGTTGCAAGGTGATCGAGTGATCGCTTACATCTCCAGGAAATTAAGAAAGCACGAGGAGAAATACAAAACGTATGATTTGGATTTATTGGCCATTGTGTATGCCTTGAGAGTGTGGATACACTATCTAATTGGATGGAAATTTAAACTAAAAATAATCCATTGTGGATTGCAACATATTTTTACACAAAGTGATTTAAACCCTCGACAAAGGTGTTGGTCAGAATTTCTTAGTGAATACGATTTTGAGATTAATTACATAAAAGGAACTGTTGGATTTCTGAGACGGGCAGTGAATTAGTAATAGATAAATTTAATCCTTTTTAACCATATAATCCAAGTTTTATATCAATGTAGCATTATCATTCAATAAATTTCGAGTAAATAAGAAATGAACAAATGAACAATCATAAGCATACACGATACACTATTGTTTTATGTGGAAACCCAAAGCGAGAGGAAACCACATAATACTTTTTCTTATATGTCTTGAAGAATTACATTCATTGGAAGCACCAAATTCCTTTGTTTTCTAGCTACAACTGGAAGGAGGCTCCAACCCCTGTAACATCCCGCTCTTGCACGCACTGAGAGAACTTATTTTTTGAGGACACTTGCTTGCAAGTGATCCATATTATTATACTTTTGGGCATTTGATTTATGATTATGAGGCTTTATGAATTGATGACATGTTATTTTGCTGTATGACATAGTCAGGTGCTTTTGACTTGGTTTTCCTGAGTGTGCATGATTTTGGACCTCAAGGATGCAAAGGCATTGATGGAACCCCTTGGACTCCGGATCGAGTCAGGGAGTGGATTATTGGGGTTTGATTGTTGTATATATGACATTCTGCATATGATTAGATGATATGATTATGGATATATTTCTAACATGATTCATTGATGATGCAGGCTGACGATAGCTTTGTGACCATACTAACGTGTGGAGTAGAGCGGTCATGCATGACTACCAGAGACATTGAGGGAGAGGCGTGGACAAAAACCCTGCCACAACCTACTAGCACTCCTGTCGTGGCATGAACTATAGGTTAATGAATACCTAGTTCAAGAATACCCACGATGTCGCGAGGGCCGACTGCGACAGTTTCTCACGATGATTCTAAGGGGTGCACAATAAGGCAGGGGCCTTATTCCTTAGAGGCCCTTATTCTCCCACAAGATCACCTGGAAGAGTATTGAATCTAGGGGTTTTTTATGTCTACCAAGTCAGTCAAGAAGCGATTAGTTCCCTTGGAGCACGTAGTGCCTCCTAAAAGGCATGTCGCACAAGGGAAATAGATTGAGGCAAGTGGAACCCTTGGAGCACATAATGCATCATGAAGGGCACGTCACACAAGGGAAACAGATTGAGGCGAGTGGCACCCTTCGAGCACCTAGTGCATCCTGAAGAGCATGTCACATTGTTAATTAATAAATAGATAAGCCTAGATGGCCTTAGGATGAATAACGTGATAAGAAATATTTAAAACGTTTCCCCGAATAAAATGTCGCCCAACCTAGGAAATTAAAGTCTAGGTCTAAGAGATACTTGTGATAAAAATAAAAATATATATTTATATAACAATAAAATAATAATAATAATAATGATGATGATAATCATCATTAACCATGTGATGAAAAAGGGGTAAGAAATTCATTAATTTATAAAAAAAATATTCTGGGGGATAAAATTTAAAAAGGTGAAAAAGGGGAAATAATTGTTTTGTCTCATATGTTAATTAAAAATTTATTAATTAAAAAGGAAAAAGGGAAGAAGTTAATTTTCTACACCTGCCAATTTGAGTTTTAAATGAAAAGGTAAAGAGAGAAATTTAAAAGAATTAGGAAACTAGGAAAAAGCGGGAAAGATAAAAAGAAAGGGGAAACACAAGAAAAAAGCAGAAAATCTAACTTAGTAAGGTATGTAGCATTTAAGAACTTTATAAATTAAACTTAAATAGTAAATTAGTAAGGGGGAAAGTCATTAAAACTTGTAATGGAATATGGGGACATCTAGGAGGGATTCTAGGAATGATTTTAGGTGGGTGGGGGAAATAGGAGTAATTAATTAATTAAGAAAATTAATTTATGGTGCAATGAAGGGGATTGGTGACACATGTATGGGGAGGATTATTATGAATTAAATTATTGAACAATAAATTAAAAGAGATTTTGGGAAAGTAAATGACTTGTAAAATCTATATAAAGGAGGGAGGAGGAGGAGGATGGATCTCTTTTGTTATGCGTAACATTACATTGCAGAAATTTATACTTGACTGACTTATCTTGTAGGAGTTGGGATACCCAGCTCGGTGAGGAGCCATAGCTCGGACTTGCGAGGTGAGATGGGAGCTAGTTGATTATCTGGTTTAGTGTGCATGGCCCCTTTGCAGCTTGGGGGGATAAGGGGGAAGAAGATTACCCCTAGCATTGGTTGGGAGTTACCGGTGAAGTCTCATCAGTCAGAAAGCGGGAGCTGCAAGGAGCGCGCGGGACAACAACTCAAAGCGGGAGAATTGGGCTATGATATGCTTCCTTTATTTCTTCATGATAGATTATTAGTATGCTTTACGCTTTCAATTATTTATTTTTAATTGGGTAAAGAAAATGTTTTACTTGAAATTTTAATTGATAACTTATTTCCCCATATCCTTAAGCTCGTTGTTGATTGATTCCCTTGGCTTCGATCCCTACATGTTGAGAATGCCCTTGGTTGTTGATTGTGGTGAGGTTTTGTTCTTTTTTCCTTCATCCCTAGCTCTTCAATCCACGCATGAACAGTCGGCCATGATCTGAATCGATGATTGTCACTTCGGTACACAATGATCTATAGATTCAAATGCCCTTCTTTTGTGTGCATGGATGACGAGCGAAGGAGGTGTTGGCTAGCCATCTACCTTGTTGATTGTTCTTGGTTGAATGATTTTTATTGCACCTTCTTGTGAATGAGTACCGCTGCATTTATCTTAATGTTATCTGCATTTTATTTTTATATGTTTGTGTTATTACACTAATCCCAACGCTTGTTTGGTTTATGGACTACGATTTACAATGTACTGACTACTATCCGAAAAACTATTCTAATTTCCACAACGATTTGACTATCTAGAAGGAATTTAATTCTCAGAAGCCATTTTATCTTTTAGAAATGATATAATATGTATAGTCGGAGATTGATATTTCTTGATTAAAAGGCAACGAAATTACCCCTTGGTTGACTGTGTTTTTGTTTAACCTAGGAATGACAACAAATTTTAGACAATGTTCAATACACATACAACATTGCATTCTCTGTGTTTTACATATGTGGTATTTACAGTGTTTTTACTTACGTTATTGACAACAATTTCTAATCCACTCCCTGCTAATTCCATTTTATATTTGTTAAACCCCTTTTAGTCAGCGATATCATCACACAGTGAACTCATATTTCACTCAGCCAAATTTTTATGTGCTTTCATTTTTTTTAACAACGAATATTATTAAGACAACATTTTCTTAAAGACAACAAAATCATCACACTGCATTTGCTGGCATTTCAACTGCAACTTTGATCATCAGGACAACGATTCTCCAGATAGTATGCATAGGCTATATTTTTTGCTTCTTGAATAACAACTATTTATTGCCAGATGATAGCCATAGATTTCCTTTGACTATGGTGTAACATTTTTACCCTCTTTTACTGCCAGTGATCGAGCTTTTTGAGCCACGATTCCACCTATATCCATTGAATGTGTTATAGATTTTTTTGACTACTTCTTACCCACCAGTAGTTTTGTGACCACCTACATTTTTATAGCAGTCGTGTAGAATCTCATAGATGCATTTTGTCATTGTTAGTCCTTATTATTTCATATCTCCTTACCTCTGCATTGAGAACATGTATGGACGTAACTGTTGATATAATTGGATAGCGTTTGGGTTTTAGGTAGCATTGTATGTGGGTAGAAAATTGTGGCATGGGAATTAATCCAAATTTTACAACAGCTAACCACATGATAGCAGTTAGACAGACTTTATATTTGATTAAATCATTATTTAGACAATGAATAGTGTCAATTTTCTGGTTAAACTCTTTTTTTGTTTTCACTTGACAACCATATCTTCTCAAACAACGATATATTCCTTGTATTTTAGACAACCCACTAATTGATTATGCATTTATGGCAACAAATTTAGCAATTTTACTAAACAACAAAATATTTTCTTCGACGTTCTTACCCTTGAGTTTTCTTTTTATTTTTCCTGACAGCATTAATAATTGGCATTACGGTTCTGGATATCTTCCCTCTATTTTTAATTAGCAATGATAAGTACGGTTGTAGGATACCATTTAACAATGTCATCAAGTGCATTGAATGGCTCTCAATGACATTAAATATGATCTGACATATAGAAGTTAAATCTTATTAGATGAATTAGGCAATAAATCTCATTGAATGCATATGGCAGTAAATCTCATTGAATACATATGACAATAATTCTCATTGAATGTATAGCGATTTTTCTCATAATGTGTAGCTTGAATTATATGGAATTTATAGATTGTAATGTACATCTTGTCTTGTCGTTAATGTGTTATACAATTGTTAATTGTTGAGTTAGATTGTATTAATGGTATATTGATTTGTTATTGTTGTCTAAATTGTCATTTAGACTTGCAAATTAGATTTCACTTAAAGTTTATTTAGTCTTCCACATTATTGACTAGTAGTCATTTAGACTTGATGATTTAGATATGAGATTAAGTTAATTCAATATATAGTTATTGTTTAATTTAGTAATTTAGACTCTGTAAATTAGATTTGTATTTCATGTTAAGTTAAGTTGTAAATCACTGACTAGTTGTATTTAGACTAGTTAATTTAGATCTGTATTTAACACTAAATTAGATTGTAAATTTTGATCAGTTTAGACTTGATAAAAGAGTTAGGTTGTTGGCAAAGTCATGTATTGGCTTGTGTCTTCCCTTGTTGTCGTCCACTAGTGTCTCATCGACCTGTTGTTGGGGTATGGATGAGGTTTTCTTATCGGTATTCGTCTCCTAGTTTGTCGGATTATCTAGAGTCCTTGATCTATATAGGATGTGTTGTGCCAAGGTTATTGACACATATATCACCTGGGGATGACATGATTCTTGATGAGTGGATCATGGTGCACCCTATTGGATAGCGACAAATGAGAACTTGGCCGGAGTCAATGAGTTCTGTGTGAGTGTTGACGAGCATTGTAAGATGCTTTTGGCACATGGGTGGAACACCTTCATGCATTTTGTTCACACGCCTTGAGGTTCTAGTATTGTTAGTCAAGGTCGTTGTGTCGGGAGGGGGATGGTGTCCCTTAGCTTGTAGGTGTGTCTTGTTTGTGTCGGGTGGGTATTCATTCATCCTTGTTGTTCTACGCATGTTTCGTCGTGTTTCTCTTGTGCCAATGCATGGAGTCATAGTTTCCTTTTGCCTGGATTGCATGCTTGCATTCGTTGTCAGTTGTGTGATTAACTGTTGTTGTCGTCGCATTCTTACCTTTAAAAAATAAAAAATAAAAAAATTGGCATTTTTTCTCCACGTATAATCATAATGATGGGGTCGCTACATATGGTATCAGAGTGGGTTCAACCCTCGACTTGGGATCTCTATGAATTTCGTTGATATTATTTTTTATTATAATGTTCCTAATTAAGTTGTCTTGTATTCGTGCATTTAATCATTGTTATAGGACATCACAGAGGAAGACAATAGGGTGCTAGGGGAGGAGGCGTGACGCCTCTAGTAGCATCCATGCCAGAGGGGTCTAACCCCCACGTAGACGAATAGGTTGTCGAGTAGGAGCAGATAGTGGTGGGTGATGTAGTTGGAATGATGAGACATTTTTAGAACATGTCTGAGGCACTAATCAATTGTTTGGACAGAGATGAGGCCATAGCATCGACACCTCTCGAGGGTCCACCAAGCGCTCTGGTCGGTACTAGTAACATTCACCATGAACTCAAGAAGGTTAAATTTCTCGAGTTCTTTGGTGCCCCGAAATACGCAGCCATCGAGGCATGGTTGGAGAATATGACAATGTGCTTTTCACTTTGTGAATATACCTCCAACATGAAGGTTTGCATGGCCATATTTCAACTGAAGGGAAGCGCTCTTCTATGGTGGAAGATGCTTCTGCCACAACTGAACATGGCTTTCGAAGACGTGTCATGGGAAATGTTCGAGGAATGGTTATGAGAGAGGTACATGTTAGAGGAATTCATTGAATGCCATCTCAACGAGTTCAATTCCTTACGATAGGGAGGTCATATGGTTCCCAAGTACGAGGCACATTTTATGGAGTTTCTTTAGTATGCACCACTTCTTAATACTGAGAAATTTAATGTCAACAGGTTCATGTTCGACCTTAATGGCAGCATACATTCAAAGGTTAGGATTTTTATGCCTTAAACCTTGTATTATGTCATCCAGAAGGCCCTCATAGAAAAGGAGAAGCTTATCAACGGGGGTTAGAGTAGGACTCCAGTGAGACCAGCAGGGTAGGTGTCATTTGGTGCACAACAACTTGAGACACAAGCCAAACATATTCCAAGATATTGTGGCTTCTAGAGGGGATCCACTTTCACTACACCTCAGTGACCGACGCCTTAGTAGTGTACACCTTATCGGGGACCACAACATCAGCAGGATCGTCGATCGCAACAACAACATTTTAGGCCTATTCAGCAGAACATAACAGGATTCCAGGCCAATGGTTCATCATCTTCTACTTTGGGTACTAGGATTATTGGACCAAAGAAGGGGTGTTGGATGTGTGGGGAACCACACTACTAGTGCAAAAGCCCTGTGGAGAGGAATAGAGTGTCTAGATCAGCCGGACCCACTACCATGGGAGATATGGGAAAGGCCCATAAGATTCATGCAGCAATGAATAACCGCTAGGTAGAGAACAAGTTGACTATGATCGAGACATCAGGTATCATCAGTAACCAAACCCTTAGTATTTTGATAGATCCTCGTGCTACTGAGAGTTTCATTTCTAGTGCAGTGCTAAAAAGGATTGAAGTAAAGGTAGTCGAATAGGATGAGTTTAGATTCATAGAGACGGATTTTGTAGCCAAACAAAATATTGGAGGAAAGGTTATAGGCTGTACCCTCAACCTGGGACAGTTTGTCACTAGGGCCAACCTGTACGTCACGATCTTAGGATCTTATGATGTCGTGATCGGTATGGACTGGTTGGAATCGCATGAGGAGATACTCAACTGTAAGATGAAACAGTTGAGCTTGGTCGATGATGAGGGACAAAGACGTGTGATTGTAGGACAGAACCAAGGAGTTTCCCTGAGGTTCATCTCTTCCTTACAGCTATGGAAGAGCATGCACAAGGGATGTAAGATTTATGCGATCCTTGTGTTAAATGAAAATAGAGTAGCGGAAGGTCTAGAACACCTTTCGGTGGTGAGAGAGTTTGCAGACGTCTTTCTAGAGGAGTTACCTGGAATTTCACTGGAGAGGGAATTGGAGTTTACCATCGACCTGAAACCGAGAACTGAACCAATAGAAATAATGCCTTATAGGATGTCGACCCTGGAGTTACAAGAATTGAGAATGCAACTGAAGAAGTTGTTGGAGCTGGGACCGATACGTCCAAGTGTGTCACCATGGGGTGCGCCTATTATATTCATATGAAAGAAGGATTAGTCGTGGAGGTTCTGTATTGACTATCATCAATTGAATAAGGAAACGATCAAGAATCAGTATCCGTTGCCGAGGATTGATGATCTGTTAGATCACATGAAGGGTGTGATGGTGTTCTTGAAGATCGATTTACAATCATGATATCACCAGTTACGGATTAAGGAGGATGACATCCCTAAGACCACCTTATACAAGGTTTGGGCATTACGAGTTTATTGTTTTACCGGTTGGACTGACAAATACCCCTAGGGTATTTATGAGTTTAATGAATGGGGTGTTCCGTGAGTACTTGGACAAGTTCATCCAATTATTCATTGATGATATTTTGATTTACTCTTGGATGATGGAGGATCATGATGAGGACTTGTGCTTGGTACTACAGTGTCTACGAGAGCACAAATTGTATTGGAAGTTTTCCGAATGCTCATTTTATCAATCAAGGATTCACTACTTAGGGCATGTCATCTCTGACGAAGGTATCATCGTGTATCTAGAAAAGATCGAGGCTATTATGGAATGTCCTGCAACGACGAATCTCTTGGAAGTGTGTAGCTTCATGGGTTTAGCATGATATTATCAACGGTTCTTTGAGGCATTTTCGATGATAGAAAATCCAATCATGAAATTGTAGAAGAAGAGAAAGAAGTTTGTTTGGACCGAGAAATGCACAAAATAATTTCGGAGGCTGAAGGAGTTGTTGACAACAACACTGATACTAAAGGTACTTGACATGGACGTAGACTTCTTGGTATGAACTGACGCATCCAAGGAAGGATTAGTTGGATTCCTAATGCAAGACGGTCGAGTGGTTGCTTACATCTATAGGAAATTGAGAAGGCATGAGGAAAACTATATGACACATGATTTGAAGTTGTTAGCCATAGTATATGCCTTGAAGGTTTGGAGACACTACCTTGTTGGACAAAAATTTGAACTAAATATGGACCACTATGGACTACAACACATATTTACACAAAGTGACCTGAACGCGCGACAACAGTGTTGGTCAGAATCACTTAGTGAGTACTGCTTCGATATTACTTACATAAATGTAACAATGAACTAAGTGGCAGATGCATTGAGTCAAAGACCACACATATTTTTGGTGTTTCCTCTTCTTACCAATCTATGTGAAAAGATTCTAACTTTACAACGCAACGATGACTGGTACAAAGAGGTCGAGGACTTTATCAGACAAAACACAATTATGGCACCAAGATTTGAAGGATTTATGTTTGATGATGATGGATTATTGAGGTTTAAAAATCAGATTTGCGTACCACCAAATGACGAGTTGAGGAGCTTGATCCTAAACAAGGTTCATAGAGAAGTATACATGGATCACCCAGGAGTCACGAAGATGAGGATGGATCTTAAACCCTTATTCTTCTGGAAAGGAATGAAGGTAGACATAGTCAACTATGTAGCTAGATGTCTAGAATGTTAGCAGGTAAAGGCCAAACATAGACATCCAGTAGGATTAATACAACTACATGCTATTCCAAAATCAAAATGGGAGGTTATTTCAATGTATTTTATTGTGGGATTTCCATTGACGACAAGGATACACAACTCAATTTTCGTGGTGGTCAAAACTCTGATGAAGAGTGCTATTTTATTCCTATGCATATGATGTATCAAGCACCTGACATAGCTAGAGTTTTCATCAGTGAGATTTTGAGGTTGCATGGCATGCCTAAGAGGATTATATTTGATTGAGGATTAGTGTTTACTGAATGATTTTGGACTAGTTTCCAAGAGGTCTTGGGAACCCAACCGAACTTCAGTACTGAGTATTACTCGGAGACTAACAAGCAGACTGAACGATCAAACTAGACCTTAGAGGACATCTTGCACATGTACGTGATGGAAAAAAAAAAGAGTTGGGAAGAATTATTGCCACTGGTGGAATTCGCTTATAACAATAGCTACCAAAGCACCATTAATATGGTGCCTTTCAATTTTCTTTATGGGTGACCGTGTCAGACACCTTTAGGTTGGGATCGAATCGAGGATAGGGTCCTAGTGGGACCAGAAGCGATCCAAGAAATGGAAGAGAAAATGAAAATGATGAGACAAAGAATTAAAGAAGAACAGGATCGACATAAGAGTTATGCCAATGCACACCGTGTCAACCGTAGTTGCGAAGTTGGCAATCGAATCTTCTTCCAGGTAAAACCGCATAAGAGTTCGATCAAGTTTGGAAAGGGAGCTAAACTCTCACCTAGGTTTGTGGGACCTTTCGAGAGTACACACCTTCATACATTTCCATATTTTTAATTTTTGTTGGAGAGTACACACCTTCGTACATTTCCATATTTTTAATTTGTCACAAAAGACTTTATGATGTGAAAAAATACTTCAAATTTGCTTCTTTTGTTTTGAAACAATAAAAAACAATATTGAGTGCACAATAGTTAATGATTAATAGATATGAAAGTATGGACCAAGCAAGAGATACCAACTATTTTTATAACCTTTCATACTCAATTACTAAAAATAAATAGTGAAATCCAAGTCTACCAAAATAACTATCAATACTATTTTCTAATTTTCACATTAACAAAGTATGGAATTTGGATTGATATATAATTATACATTATGGAATCTATGTAGCTAGGTCTACCAAAATGTGTACTTACCTATTTTTCTCACTTTTATATATTGTTCACAAAATGCATGCTAAGATGGTAATTTGAAGCATAATTAGGATACTGAAAGATGCCCAAGACTTTATATGGTGCCCAAGACTCATGACTCTATAATCCTCTAGATCATATCTAGGATTCAATATCTATCCCTCTGATATCTTCTTATTGATCACATAAAAATGTATGCTATACATAGGATGGGAAATAAATGACCATAACTTTCACAAGGGTGAACAAATATAAGTTACATCTATCAACAATGCATTTCATTAAATCCTCAGTAAGTCATAAATTGTCTTATCGAATTTAATCACATGAAAGTATACACAATTGCTATATGATGTAATTATATGGAATCACATAGACTTAATGATATATAGGTCCCCTTGGTCATTCATTCTAAACATTTAGATCTAATTTGTGACCAAAATTTCCATTTGAAAATAGGGCATGAGCATGTAACAACCCAAATTGATTATTTTTTATCATAGTTTTTAATTTTAATTTAATTAATTATTAAAATATATTAAATGGGTCTTTTATTATTTTATTATAAAAAGGTGGGTGAATTAATTAATGGGGGGATAAGACTATTGGGGAATTAATGGGGGGATAAGGTTGTTGGGGAATTAATGAGGAGGATTTGAGAGAGGAGGATAAGGAAGAAGGGGAGGACTTGGAAGAGGGATCTCATTTTTGTTTTAGAATTTCTGAAAGAGAGAGGAGGAGGAAATTTGGAAGAATGATTTTGGGGAACTCTCACAGGGCACTGTTGTTGTTGGGAACTTTGGGCTCAGGGGCCAGGAAACCGCAAGGATTCCTCGAGCTAGGGAGTTGGAGAGGTTGTTCCTATTTGGATGGGATGTTAATATTCAGTTGGGGAGTTTGGCAAGCACAAGAACAAGTGAACCAAGGGTTGGATCAACCAAATATGCAAGTGGAGGTATGTATTTTACCAGTTGGTCTGCCATCCTTATGTTGTTATTATGTTGTTATCATTAATATGATGTTATGTTGTTGTTATGTTATTCTTGTTGCTGTCATTATGTTGTTATCATCAATATGTTGTTGTTGTTTATTCTTGGTATAAGAAAATAATGAAAGAAATTATAAACTAAATTCCGTAGGAGATTTTAGAAAACTTTTATTTGTTTTGAGTCTTGAAAAATAACCAGGCTCTACATATGGTATCAGAGCTTGGTTTCAAAATTGAAACTTGGGCTTGACCACCCACAATAGGATTTTGTATTTGTGCCAATTGGGTTGTTATAACATAGAAGACCCACTGTTATGCAAGACAAGATCAGCGTAAAACTTGTTTTTGTTATAATGGATGATGCAACTCTCATATAAAACCCAATTTGAGAGAGATCCTTATGGACATTTTATTAACTGTTGGTAGGAAACATTGAGATAGAGTCTACAATTATCCATACTAATTCGTTTCTAGAACTAAGCCATATCATAAACCCCTTTTCCACTTAGTGTACCATAACCTGCGTTACTGGCATTGGAAGTATTGAGTACAAGTTGGCTCAAGAGAGAGGAAATGGACCAATTGAAAATCCTTGCATCTATGTTGTTTATATTGTTTGTATTATTGCAGATGAGGCCATCCAAGAAAATGAATTTTGTATGCAAGTCAAAAGTTTGATATAAAATAAAGTACCGGCCTAAATAAATGTATGCCAAAAAAGTGTCGCAGTTTTGGTGCAGAGCCTTTGTAGCTTGCTCAACGCATCCACCACAAGCAGAGGCCTCCAAGTCTCCCCTGCACTTAGCGATATCGTAGAATTTATCTCCATTCTCTCCAAACTTTGAAACATTATATCCTGTCTCACCAACATTTCAAACCAATGAATTCATAACCATGTTCAAGTTCCTCTCGAATGTACTGCCATGGTTGTATACACCAGATCCGCAGGTTGGAGACACTATGGAATCCTGGTGATGTTGTTAACTGAATCATTCTCCTTCCCTAATTGGATCATTCTCCTTTCCTAGTTGTAAGGAATAATTAGAGGCTTTTTCAATGGACACCATCTAATCTAAACAACCATCAAAATAATTGTAGGAGAAGTTTATATTTTTATAACTATGTCAAAGTTTTGACTGTTATAGATCCCAAAATTTCGTCGCCAAGAACATCATAATTTGGGGATTTTATGAGACCTGGATTATCTGCATGACTTGGTCATGGAATCCTTACTGCAGCATACAATCCATTTCATCCATAACAAGCATACATACATCATCTAACTCAATATCATTCTTTGAAAGAAGATCCACGAGCCTTCCTGGCATAGAAATAATTAACTCAATCCCCTATTTGATCATGTAAACCTGAAAAAGAATTGCATCTCCACCTACGATGAGAGTTGTCTTGAAAGGAAAACCTTTCCCAAATGATTTGGCCTGCTCTTCTACCTATGCACAGAGTTCCCTAGTCAAAGCCAAGACCATGGCCAACGATTTCGATCATTCAGAGAGTTGTTGCATACATATCATTGAGAACTGTAATACAATAGGGATAAGAAATGAAGAAATTTTACCATAACCAGTGTCCTAAGAGACCAAGATATCCCTCGGCTTCAATGCAGCTAGTATGGTCTACATTTGCATGGTTGTGGGAAGATCGTATCCAACAATTTCAAGATTCACCTTAAGTTTTGGGTCAAATTTACAGTTAGATAAATCCAAGATGGGAGGTGGTGCATGCTCTCCTTTTACATGAACCTCTATCTCTATCCTCAGAGACTCTATTTAATCATTTCTCATACCTTCTATTACTTCTTCTCACTCCCAAATAGGAAGGTTGGGTTGCACAACCTTAACATAAGTGCATTCATCCTCAACAGGAATCCTGATGGCAGAAACAACAGGCGTTGGGGTTCTGGATTGAGAATGATGGTTTCAAAGAACTGCCTCTTTACACTCCAAGCTACAAACATCATCATTGGTCTTGTCGCAAATGTATTGTCCATACCTCCCACAAATTACACAACAAGTTTCACATGGCTTCACTTCTCTCTATTCCCAACACTTAGCCTTGACTGGGCTTCCTAGAGATTCATCGGTGTCTTTTTCTCTGTTGTAATTGACTTCAACAATTACACTTTCTTCCTCGATCCCCATCTCCATGACTGTCTGAACTGAAATCTGTGAAGCTTTCAAAGTTCAAAAAATTCTTCTGTGTTCCTACCAAAATCTACGGGCCCTCGTTAAAAAAATGCAGAAGAGAAACGGGCACGAAATCCATGGTCGTGGTTGTGATCTTGAAGCAATGGGTGCAGATGTGCTCTCTAATTGGTCAATCATGGAACTAGGGTGGCACTCTCAAAACCCTCGAGCCAAAGATTAAAACCTAATTTTGAAAAAGAAAATGAGTTGGAAGAGTCAAATCCTATTTTGTTTTGTGTTCGTTTGCGTGGGACGTGAGGGGAAGGAACGTGGGCCTAAACTATGCCCTTTGGAAATTTGAAATATGGAACTGTGACTTGTGGAACTATGATCTATGGAACTATGCCATTTGGAACTGTGGACTCTGGAACTATGACCTATGGAACTATGCCATTTGGAACTGTGGACTCTGGAACTATGACCTATGGAATGACCTCTCAAACTATGACCTCTGGAACTGTTACCCAAAAAACTATGATCTATGGAACTATGACCTTTGGAACTGTGACCCCAAGAACTTTGATCTGTGGAACTATGACCTCTGGAACTACACCCTTTGGAACTTTGAACTCTTGAAATATGACCTCTCGAACTATGCCCTCTAGAAATTTATTACCCATCGAATGACCTCTAGAACTATGACCTTTGGAATTGACCCTAGGAACTATGACCTCTGTAGCTATGACCCCGAGAACTATGACCTCTTGAACTATGCCCTTTGTAACTTAGAATTTTGGAACTATGTCTTGTGGAGCTATAACCCCAAGAACTATGACTTGTGGAACTATCACCTTTATAACTATGACCTATGGAATTATGACCTCTAGAATTACGCCATCTGGAAATTTTTCCTCTAGATATATGACGTGTTGAATGACCTCTAGAACTAGGACCTTTAGAACTATGACCCTAGGAACTATGACCTCTATAACTATTACTTGTGGAACTATGACCTCGTGAACTATGACCTATGGAAATATGATCTACGTAATTATGCCCTCTAGAAATATGACCTATGGAATGTGTTAACACAAAACATGGTACTTGAAATGGATAAAGGAATAATCACATGTCAACTCTGTCTGTCACATCAGTTCAGTTGGAGTGAAGTCATCAATATACCAACTTTCCATAAACAGTTCGTAGCACTCAAAGATCAACATGTAACGAATCTTTCCAAATTGGTTTGTAAACGTGGCATGCATCCATATCAAGTTTTTCAACGCCATCTCCCACAGTCATCATTGCAGTGAGAGTGATTTTCAAATGAGAAGAATCCATAATTTAATTTATTGTTCAAAATGTTGAGAGTGATGCAAACTTAGAGGGCGTAGTTCAAAATGAAAATAAGCCATCATTCCATAGGTCATATTTCCTAGGGTCATAGTTTCACATGTGATAGTTCTAGAGGTCATAGGTCCACAAGTTATAGTTCCTAGGGTCATAGTTCCAGAGTTAAGAGTTCCAAAGGTTATTCCATAGGTCATAGTTCCAAAGGTCAAATTTCTATAGGGCATAGTTCCATAGGTCATACTTCCACATACCATCCAATACTATACACAGAGGACAAACAAGACACAAAATCTTTATCCATCCTACAAATATGCAACAAGAAGAAAAAACCTTTCCAAGGGTCAAGGTGATTCTCTCAAGAAACCTAGGATAGCACACCCTTAAAAAAGTCCAATACCTCTCCTTAATTCATATTCCTGCATCCTCAGGCTTTGAAAACTTGAACTTCTATCACACATATTCATACTTTTTCATTGTGCTGAGTTATTGCTAGTCATATTGTAGTCAACAACTGAAGAGTATGTAAAAACAGAGGATAAGCATGCATTCAATAAATGAATATAGACCAACAAACAAGGATGTGTGTGGGACACGCCAGAGAGTAAAGTGTGCATTAGGAATTGGGAGAAAGAATGTAGATGAGATGAGGGGAGGAATGAAAAATGATGAAACAAAGCAAAGAGGAAAGAAGAAATATATGGAGAAGAAGGGGCAAAAGCAAAGGAAGTTCAAACTGCAAGAGAGATTATCTCCTCAGAACTAGCAACATAATAAATTAATAGCTCTCCCCAGGGTACCTTATTCTCTCCCCCAAAAATACCTTAGTCAAACATCCAACCATTGAGGGTAGAGTACCAAACTTGCAATTCATGGTTGTACTTCCTTGTTAGTGCAGTGTGCCTTCTTATTAATGGGGTTTTTATAATTGATTAATTTGGTTAGATTTGTGATTATTATCTCTCTTTTATAATAAGCAATAATAATTTAATTTAAGATCACAGTCTATCCTCCATGTTTTTGTTTTTTTAAAGAGGTCATAGTTCTAGAGGGTATAGTTCCAGAAGTCATAGTTCTAGAGGTCATAATTCAAGAGGATGTAGTTCCAGAGGTCATAGTTCCAAAGGGCGTAGTTCCAGAGGGCGTAGTTCAAGAGGTCACAGTTCCACAGGCCGTAGTTCCATAAGTCATAGTTCCATAGGTCATAGTTCCATAGGGCGTGGTTCCACAAGTCACATTTCCACAGGTCATAGCTCCAAAGGGCGTAGTTCCACAGGTCAAAGTTCCACATGCCATAGTTCTAGAGGACGTAGTTCCACAGGTCATAGTTCCAGAGGGCGTAGTTGCATGGGTCATAGCTCCATGGGTCATAGTTCCACAAGGCGTAGTTATAGAGTTCATAGTTCCATAGGGCATAGTTCCAGAGGGCGTAGTTCTAGAGGGTGTAGTTCCATAGGTCATAGTTCCACAGGTCACAGTTCCACAGGTCATGGTTCCAAAGTTCATAGTTCTAGAGGTTATGGTTCTAGAGGTCATAGTTCCAGAGGGTGTAGTTCCACAGGTGATAGTTCCACATGTCATAGTTCCACAGGTCACAGTTCCACAGGATGTAGTTCTAGAGGTCATAGTTCCAAAGGGCATATTTTCATAGGTCATAGTTCTAGAGGTCATAGTTCCATAAGGCATAGTTCTAGATGTCATAGTTCCAGAGGGTGTAGTTCCAGAGGTCATAGTTCTAGATGGCGTAGTTCCAGAGGGTTTAGTTCCACAAGTCATAGTTCCACAGGTCACAATTCCACGAGTCACATTTCCACAGGTCACAATTCCACGGGTCATAGTTCCATAGGTCATAGTTCCAGAGGGTGTAATTCTAGAGGTCATAGTTCCAGAGGTCATAGTTCTAGAGGTCATAGTTCTAGAGGGAATACTTACATAGGGTGTAGTTCTAGAAGTCATAGTTCCAGAGGGCATAGTTCCATAGGGTGTAGTTCCAGAGGTCATAGCTCCAAAGGGCGTAGTTCCACAAGTCACAGTTCCATAGGTCATAGTTCCAGAGGTCATAGTTCCAGAGCGCGCAGTTCCAGAGGGCATAGTTTCAGAGAGAATAGTTCCAGAGATCATAGTTCTAGAGGGCATATTTCCATAGGTCATAGTTCCATAGGTCATAGTTCAAGAGGACATAGTTCCAGAGGGCATAGTTCCATAGGTCAAAGTTCCATAGGTCCTAGTCCTAGAGGGAATAGTTCCATAGGTCATAGTTCTTCCGCATGTCACTTTTCCCCAGGTCATAGTTATTTCGCATGTCGATGTTCCACAAGTCATAGTTGTACATGTCACAGTTCCACGGGTCATAATTCCATATGTCACATTTCCATAGGTTATAGTTCCACAGGGCGTAGTTCTATAGGTCATAGTTCCTGAGGGCGTAGTTCCAGAGGTCATAGTTTCAGAGGTCATAGTTCCAGAGGGCATAGTTCCATAGGTCATAGTTCCAGAGGTCATAGTTCCAAAGGGTTTAGTTACAGAGGGCGTAGTTCCATAGGGAGTACTTCCTTGTTAGTGTAGTGTGCCTTCTTATTAATGGGTTTTTTATAATTGATTAATTTGGTTAGATTTGTGATTATCATCTCTCTTTTATAATAAACAATAATAATTTAATTTAAGATAGTAGTTTATCCTCCACATTTCTGTTTTTTTAAAGAGGTCATAGTTCCAGAAGGTTTAGTTCTAGAGGTCATAGTTTTAGAGGTCATAGTTCAAGAGGGCATTGGTCAAGAGGTCATAGTTCCAGAGGTCATAGTTCCAGAGGGCATAGTTCCAGAGGGCGTAGTTCCAGAGGGCGTAGTTCCAGAGGGTGTACTTCCAGAGGTCATAGTTCCAGAGGGCGTAGTTCCACAAGTCCCATTTCCACAGGTCATAGTTCAATAGGTCATAGTTCTAGAGGGCATAGTTCTAGAGGGTGTAGTTCCAGAGGTCATAGTTCCATAGGGCGTAGTTCCACAAGTCATAATTCCAGAGGTCATAGATCCAGAGGGATTAGTTCCATAGGTCAAAGTTCCATAGGTCCTAGTTTTGGAAGGCGTAGTTCCATAGGTCATAGTTCTTCCACATGTCATAATTCCACATGTCACAGTTCCACAGGTCATAGTTCCACATGTCACAGTTCCACGGGTCATAGTTCCAAAGGGTGTAGTTTTAGAGGTCATAGTTCCAGAGGGCATAGTTCCAAAGGTCATAGTTTGAGAGGTCATAGTTCCAGAGGGCATAGTTTTAGAGGTCATATTTCTAGAGGGCATAGTCCTAGAGGTCATAGTTCCAGAGGTCATAGTTCCAAAGAGCATAGTTCCACATGGCGTACTTCCTTGTTAGTGCAGTGTTCCTTCTTATTAACAGGTTTTTTATAATTGATTAATTTGGTTAGATTTGTGATTATTATCTATCTTTTATAATAAACAATAATAATTTAATTTAGGATCATAGTCTATCTTCCATGTTTCTATTTTTTTAAAGAGGTCATAGTTCTAAAGGGCATAGTTCCATAGGTCATAGTTCTAGAGGTCATAGTTCAAGAGGGAATTGTTCAAGAGGTCATAGTTCCAGAGGTAATTGTTCCAGGGGGCATAGTTCCAGAGGTCATAGTTCCACAGGGCGTAGTTCCACATGTCACAGTTCTACAAGTCATAGTTCCACATGTCACAGTTCCACAGGTCATAGTTCCACATGTCACAGTTCCACAGGTCATAGTTCTAGAGGGTGTAGTTCCACAGGTCAAAGTTTCATAGGTCAAAGTTCCACAGGTCATAGTTCTGGAGGGCGTAGTTCCACAGGTCATAGTTCTAAAGGGCATAGTTCCACAGGGCGTAGTTCTAGAGTTCATAGTTCCAGAGAGCGTAGTTCCATAGGGCGTATTTCCATAGGTCATAGTTCCACAGTTCAAAGTTCCACAGGTCATAGTTCCACAGGCCATATTTCTACAAGGAATAGTTCTAGAGGCCATAGTTCCATAGGTCATAGTTCCAGAGGTCATAGTTCCAGAGGGCGTAGTTCCAAAGGGCACAGTTCTAGAAGTGACAGCTCCAGAGGGCGTAGTTCCAGAGGGCATAGTTCCAGAGGTCATAGTTCCAAAGGGAGTAGTTCCACAAGTCTCAGTTCCACAGGTCATAGATCCATAGGTCATAATTCCAGAGGGCATAGTTCCAGAGGTCATAGTTCTAGAGGGCGTAGTTCCATAAGTCATAGTTCCATAGGTCATAGTTCCAGAGGGCGTAGTTCCACATGTCACAGTTCCACAGGTCATAGTTCTATAGGGCATAGTTCTAGAGGTCATATTTCCATAGGTCATAGTTCTAAAGGGCGTAGTTCCACAGGTACATAGTTCCATAGGTACATAGTTCCACAGGTCACAGTTCCACAGATCGTAGTTTTATAGGGCATAGTTCTATTGTTCATAGCTCCAGAGGTCATAGTTCCATAAAACGTAGTTCCATAGGTCAAATAGTTCGGGAGGGTGCAATTCTACCTCATTAGTACAAATGCACACCAACCACACATGGCCTCATTAGTACAACCGCAAACCAACCACACATGGCCATGGAACAATTCTCATTAAAACAACCAAGATCCCTTACTCTCAATGCAATCATATGATTTAAAAATCCTTCTTCTCAAGAATTTTAGTGCCATGTGCTAGCTACTCCTATGAATACTCTAGATTTGTTGCAACCTAACCTAAATCTAGAACCTTTAACATAAACCAATTTTCAACCATAAAATTCATCTAACCTAGTGCTCTTGTTTCACTAATTTAACTCTTTGTGTAGGTTTAATTATAGATTACTGTTTTACCATGTTAGTATGCCTATGTTAAAAAATTTCTAGACGTCATAGTTCCATAGGTCATAGTTCCCGGGGTCACATTTCTAGAGGTCATAGTTCCACAGGTCATAATATCTTAGGTCATAGTTCCACAACTCATTCCACATGCCATAGTTCTATAGGTCGAAATTCCAGAGGGCGTAGTTCGATAGGTCATAGTTCAAGAGGTCACAGTTCCAAAGGGGGTAGTTCCATAGGTAATAGTTCCATGGGTCATAGTTCATGGGGTCACAATTTGAGAGTTCATAGTTTCGCACTTCATAGTTCTTGGGGTCACATTTCCAGAATTCATAGTTCCATAGATCATTCCACGGGTCATAGTTCCATAGGTCAAATTTCTAGAGGGCATAGTTCCAGAGGACATAGTTTCACAAGTCATAGTTCAAGTGTTCAAAGTTCCAAAGGGCATAGTTCCAAAGGTCATAGTTCCACAAGTCATATTTCTCGGGGTCACAGTTCCATAGGTCATAGTTCATGGGGTCATAGTTCTAGAGGTCATTCCATAGGTTATAGTTCCAAATGGAATAGTTCCATACGCCATAGTTCCACAGGTCATAATTCTTGGGGTCACAGTTCTTGAAATCATAGTTCCTATGGTCATGGTTCTAGAAGTCATAGATCCATAGGTCATTCCATAGGTCATGGTTCTAGAAGTCATAGATCCATAGGTCATGCCATAGGTCACAGTTCTAGAAGTCATAGATCCATAGGTCATTCCATAGCTCCTTGGGGTCACGGTTCTAGAAGTCATAGCTCCATAGGTAATAGTTCATGGGCTCATAGTTCTTGAGGTCATTCCATAGGTCATAGTTCCAAATGGAACAGTTCCATAAGTGATAGTTCCACGGGTCATAATTCTTGGGGTCAGAGTTCTTGAGGTCATACTTCCTAGGTTCATGGTTCTAGAAGTCATAGATACCTTGTCTGACAACTCTCTCTGCCAGTGATAGCTTTTTCTCCAACAAGATTTTGATGGATCTCCTTGGCCACAGGTGTATCCACCTCAGATCAACAACGTGATCTCATTGTATCTTTCTCATTTTATGAAATCCAAAATCAATTCGAATACAATATGGTCAACGTGATGGGTTTCCAGGACTAACACCCTACACATTGTCTTGGCCACCAACATTTTGACCATGAAATGAAAAACACCATCGTTGTCACCTGATGTGAAGTAAGAATTGCCCAAGTTGCAAAGAAAAACAGATTTTATGAAGACATCAATCATGACTCCACATATGTGGTGGTCCAACATTTCCACACTGTGATTTCTGATCGGATCTTGTTTGGTAACACCCACAACTCGTCCATTGGGATGGATTTCGTTTCAAATATCATAATGAATTTGAGAGCAATGTGAGAGCACTAATGTGGGAGCATGAAATGTGAGACCACCTCAATTCTATCTACTCCTTGTCAGGAAAAAGACTACACCTAGGATATTCATCACTAGCAAAGCTCTGTGAGTGAATGAGTCATTTTCCTTGGTCAAATCAACATGACCAATATGGGAGAATGTCTTCTTAATGTTGCTAACTAGAGAAACATCAACACATAGTTCCACAGGTCATAGTTCTTGGGGTCATAGTTCCATAGGTCATAGTTATAGAGGTCATAGTACCATAAGTCATAGTTCCTAGGGTCATTCCACAGGTCATAGTTCCAGAGTTCAAAGTTCCAAAAGGTTGTAGTTCCAAATTTCATAGTTCCACAAGTCATAGTTATTATGGTCATGGTTCCATAGGTCATAGTTCAACAAGTCGGAGTTACTGGGGTCACAGTTCCATGGGTCATAGTTCTAGAGGTCATTCGACAAGTCATAGTTTCTAGGGGCATAGTTCTTGGGGTCACAGTTCCAGAGGTCATAGTTCCAAAGGTCATTCCACAAGTCATAGTTCCAGAAGTCAAAGTTCCATAAGGCATAGTTCCACAGGTTATGGTTCCTGGGGTCAGAGTTTGAGAGGTCATAGTTCTTGAGTTCATAGTTCTAGAGGTCATTCCATAGGTCATAGTTCCAAGGGTCATAGTTCCAAAAGGCATAGCTCTAGAGCTCATACTTCCATAGGTCATAGTTCCTGGGGTCATAGTTCCATATTTGATAGTTCCAGAAGTCATAGGTCCATAGGTTATAGTTCCAGGGGTCATAGTCCTAGAGGTCATAGTTCCAGAGGTTATTCCACAGGTCATTTTTCCAAAGGTCAAATACTTAGAGGGTATAGTTCGTGGGGTCATAGTTCCTTTTTCATAGTTCCATAGGTCATAGTTCCTAGGGTCATAGTTCTAGAGGTCATAGTTCATGGGATCATAGTTCCAAATTTCAAAGTTTCAAAGGGCGTAGTTCAAGAGGTCATAGTTCCATAGATCATAGTTCTTGGGGTCATAGTTCCATAGGTCATTCCACAAGTCATAGTTCCAGAGTTCAAATTTCCAAATGGCGTATTTCCAGAGGTGATAGTTCCACGGGTCATAGTTCCAGAGTTCAAAGTACCAACTGGAATAGTTTCATAGGTAATAGTTCCACAATGCATAGTTCCTAGGGTCACAATTCTAGAGATCATAGTTCCAAAGGTCATTCCACAGGTCATAGTTCAAGAGGTCAAATTTACATAGGGCATAGTTCCAGAGGTCATAGCTCGAGAGGTCAAATTTACATAGGTCATAGTTCCCGGGGTCAAAGTTCCAGAGGTCATAGTTCCACAGTCATAGTGTATATGGTCACAGTTTCAGAGGTCATTCCAGAGGTCATAGTTCCACAGTCATAGTGTATATGGTCACAGTTTAAGAGGTCATTCCAGAGGTCATAGTTCCAAAGGTCATAGTTCCATAGGTCATATTTCCTATGGTCATAGTTCCAAAGGTGATAGTTCCAGAGGTCATAGGTCCACAAGTTATAGTTCCTAGGGTCACAGTTCCAGAGTTCATATTTCCAGAGGTTATTCCATAGTTCATAGTTCCAAAGGTCAAAGTTCTATAGAGCATAGTTCCATAGATCATATTTCCACATACCATCCAATACTATACACAGAGGACAAACAAGACACTAAAGCCATATCCATCCTACAATTATGCAACAATAAGAAACAACCCTTCCAAGGGTCAAGGTGCTTCTCTCAAACAAATTAGGATATCACACCCTTAAAAAAGGCCAATACCTCTCCTAGGTAACATTCAAGTGAAATAAAATCTCCCTCTTACACCTAGAGTGATTTCAACTACAAAAGATATGATACCATGGAGAAAATTCTACGCCCTTTGAATTTTAATGAAAAACATAAATTTCACCTCTTAACTAAAGGTTTCCTAGATATTAAACCTACGAATTTTTATCCCCAGGGATACTATGAAATATAATACCAAATAGTAGCAGAAGTGATCAATATTTCAATCTTTAACAACCCCAACCTTGTAGTCAATCAAATATAAAAGATACCGAAGTATTATAATAAGTTTCAACCCTTCAGGGCAATCTTATCACGCATAAACCAACTTTGAAAACCCTTACTCATAGTAGTGAATACAAAAATGAAACAACCTTTATCTTCTTCAATTATAATGTTAAACCACTTAACATAACAACCATAAAATTATGTCAAATTAGTGAGACATATATCATTGGAAATTACAAACCATGAAGAACATAGATGGGTGAAAATCAAATATGCAATTTACACAAGTATTAGACAGCTAAAAACTTCATTAATATTATGTCAAATTAGTGAGACATATATCATTGGAATTTACAAACCATGAAGAACATAGATGGGTGAAAATCAAATATGCATTTTACACAAGTATTGGACACCTAAAAACTTCATTATTATGCATAAGATGAAGTTCATGTACATTCCCCACAAGTTCAAAGTCTTTCTTTCAAACATAGAAATTACTGAGACTCCCCTCATATATGTGATCCCCCTTGCTTGGATCATTGTACCAATCCCTCAATATATCCCCTTGATCTATCCCAAGTTGTATATTATTGAACTGCTAAAAGATGTCCAAAAGAGAATTCAAATTCTCCTTTTATAGGCCCTCGACCTCCTATAAATCAACTCATTAAAGTTTAATATGCCAATTGGATCCATATTATCACTAAGTAATCATAGTTGACCATGTCAACTCAATGCGCATCATCACTACCAACCCTTTGGATTTATGTCAAGGTCTCTTTGTTGTGGTCTCCTAAACCTTAGTTAAATACTAATAAATATTGCTAAAATTCAACAAATTAAAAAGCTAAAAGGGGAATACACCTTTGGGTGTGCAGGATGACCTATATACCAAATATGCTCCTACATAAAAAAAAACTCATCTATAATATATAAAATCAAATCCTATATGTTTTTTTGTCTGAAATGATGGATCCACCTATATTACAAATCAACTTTAATGTAGTTCCTTGTAAGATTCCAAATTTGACAAGCCAATGCAATTGAGAATGGAACATCTGATTGTTAAATTATTAGTTCAAAGAGCTCTTGTAACTATCATTGCATTCTTAAAATGAACATATTCTTAAGCTCTAATGGGACTTCCATGATCAACTATTCCAATGGCCTATAAATTATAACAATTAAACTTTTCTAGATCCAATATAGCTATTAATTTATTGATAAACCACATGTTCAATATTTTTAAATTTAAGGGATGATGATACATGTACTATTTCCATGGTGACATCCATTATAGCTATTAATTTATTGATAAACCACATCTTCGATATTTTTAAATTTAAGGGATGGGCATCTACTATTTCAATGGCCTATAAAATATAATGAACAAACTTTACTACATAAATTTATATTAACATTTTCAAAATATAACAAATAAGAAATTTCTATAGTACTACACAACAAACCAACCCCCAAAATTCCCAGCCCATTATATTTTGCAATGCAATTTCAATAAACAACATCACTTGGACACCACTAGAATGAATGGAACAATGTTTATAAATATGATCTCAAACAAATCATTAAATATATTATTAAATACCTTCATGACCATAAATTGTGAATTGGTCCTCTATTTTAAATTTGATGGTTTAGTGGCTTAATACAATTTTCACAAGTAATTTAAATGAAATATATGTTATCAAATACTTTTGAATAGTTGTTTATAGTCACTAGATGTTATGGGGCTTACTTAGTAATCCATTGTGAAGATACATGAAGTTTCGTTAACATTTTAGATAGAAAGAGAATATATATAAATTTCAGTTCATGTAGTAATATTGGTTTTTTTTGTAATTAAAAATAAATCAAATAAAAAGTTATTTAAAATATTAAAATGAATGAATATTCCAAATTCTCAACCAGTATATTCAAGTTCTTTAATCACACTATTTTGAACTAGCCTAGATCCATCCTAAATCTAGATCTATCAAGCATCGAGATGGATCAAATTTCTTAAGGTATAATTTATTTTATCATTTAATTCCATGTGATGTGTCGAGTTTAAGATCATCTAAGTTGGTTTATATGTTGCCACATACATATTTGCATATATAGTTATTTATTTCTTATTTAATTATTTTTAGGTGACATGACAACATGACACCATCTCTTTCATGTTGGACTATATAGCACTTACTCTGCCGCAATCCATGCATATGTTTCCACGTTTTCTTATTTAATTTTTTTATTATCATGTAAAGTAAATTTTAAGTTATGTGACATCTTTCTCATATTGGGCTATAGAGAACCTCATTACTATGGATGTAACTAAAGGATAATTTCAAATTAATTCACTGAAGGATGTTCTCTTTTAAGTTTACAGTTTTGGTTTGCTTATTAGTTTTCAAGGGCATGCTTCCATTTTCTCTAAAAATTTTTACATTCTATCATCATATCATATTGGTTAAACCAGTGCCAAATTATGGAATAAAAATTCCCTAAGCAATTTAAAAATTCTATTTTTTGAACTTTTTTGGGATATATTTATTGGACTAGTTTTTCCCCTAAATTTGATAAAAAAAAAGGTCAGAAGAATTGTTAGAATTGCAAATGTCACTTGTTGAGATTACATATTAGGTGTCTATTAGGGATTTTTGAGGGTGTTGAAATCATTTATGCATTTAAAAATTCAATTTCAACATTGCAAAATTGCAATTTCACCAACAATTTCGAGCCAGATTTCAATGACTTAGAGTTTGATCTCATCCCAAAAGGTAAATCATTGATATTAGTCTTTTAGAGTGAATTATATTACAAAGTACCTTAGAATTTATATCAAATATTTTTGAAAATAGTGAAAGTTATTATAATTTAGTTAAAAAAATTTATTATAATTTAATTATTAATTTACAATGAAGACAATTATCACTAGTTGTTATTTAGATTTAATTAATTTTATTGTTCTTAAACACTCCAATTTTATTGTTCATATATATATATATATATATATATATATATATATATATATAAGAATCGGTTTATAGGACCTTAAGAGGGTAAGGGATTACTTGCAATTCTTTAGAATTTTGTTTTCGTGCTAAAAAAGCATTAAGTGAAGCTTTCCTTTCCAAGATCACCATAGTTTTGTTGAATTAAAAGGTTAGGAATGTTGGTAGTGTGACAAATATTTTTAAATTGAGATCTTATCTGAGTATAGGTTGGACAATCTAAGAGAAAGTGTTTTTCATTTTCAATCTTCTTAGTCTCACAAAGGTAACACATTCATTCATCCCATGATGTTGTAGGAATTGACCAACACCCAATTTCACTATGGAGCTTGTGAGAATTTGCTCTTATCCTAGCAATGCTTATTTTTTTCTTTACACTTATCAAAATAGAGAGATAATTTTGATCTTCTAGATTAGGGTTGATTACATCCTTATAATACCTTAATTACATCCTCTAGCTCTTTATCACACCACATTTTCTCCTTAAATTTTGATTTGATTATATTTTTAATAGTATACTTATGGTGTCTTCCATTATTCCCCAATAGTTTAACAGACTGGGCATCTTTATGTCATCCTTGCTTGAGTCGATGGTGGTTACGATTGGATTTTGAAGCAATTTTAGGAAGCTTCTAGTCTTCCATGTTGTTTAACTTGTTCTTATAAATTAGGTATCTAGTCATAATCATGATCTCAATGGGGGAGAGGCTTTCCTCTAAGAGGAGGATGGGATAGGTCGTATTTCCTTTAATTTTGAGATTATAGGTTATAAAATCCTTCTGTATTTTCTTTATCTTTCTCGAGGATTCATGAGAGATACTACATCCCCAGAATTCACTTCCATAAAGAATGGCAGGCATACCAAGAGTCTCAAAGAGACATTTCTTATTATCCCAAATCCAAAGATCGACTAATTTACAATTGTTTTCAAGCCCATAATAAGATTTTCATCCCCCAATAACCATTTTCTCAATGATATAATTCCAGTTGAGCTTGTGGTGAATATCAATTCCAAGACATTTGTATAAAGTCACTTCCTCGAAGTTTTTGTTTTCATATACAAAGGTATCATAAGTTATGTTATTGGATTTAATGATCATGACCTTAGTCACGTCAGTATTAACAATCATACCCATATTGGAGAAAAAATCATTGACGATTGTTGGTTGGTTTTTGAGATCGTGGGGACTCCTTGCCATAAGAACAATATCATTGACATAAATAAGAAGATTGATGACTATACTAGTGAGAGTAGGGCCAACATAACCTACTTCCAAGAAATCTTCTAACTTGTCAATGTATATTCCAAAAAAGGTAGGGAACAATGGATAACCTTACTTGACTCCAATATGGTAGTTAATCTCTTTCGACCAACCCTCACTATTTTTGAACTTGGCAATATATTTGATTTCATATCTTATAATTTATATTAAAACTCTTCATAGGTAGTAAAACTTCTTAAAACTTAATATCTTAGTTGTTAGATTAGAATTTATAGTAAATAATATTGAAAATGGTAAGATTTATTATAATTTATTAATAAAAATTATTTTAGTTTATATTAATTGTTTTTTAAAGTAATAAAACTTATTATAACTTAATAATTTAATTGTTTATTTATAACAAGGACAATTATTACTAATTGATTATAATAAGGAAAATTATTGCCAATTAATTATTATTTGTATTATTAATTTCTATTTGGTATTATTCCTTATTCAACATTATAACCATGATCCATGTGGATATCGGTGGCCATCCACCTTTTAAGACTGGCTCAAAATAGTTTTCTGGCAATTTTGACAATTTACTATTTTTAGCAGGTTTTAACTTCCAGTGCCATTTTGAGAGTTTCTTGGGTGCGTGAGAGCGATTATCTTCAATATAGACAAGCTCGAGACCCAAATTTCTATACTTGGACCTCATCGGGGAAATGCACCGAAAAAACGATTAAGAGCAACCTGCTGTGATACCGCTGATCCAGATTATTTTAGGCACAAAATGAGATCAGAGGTATAATAAAAAAATGCACAGAGATATCACATACATTCAATAATATAACAAAAATGTATCAAATATGAAACCATAAACATAGATATACAATAATACATGATTTCTATTAATGAAAGAAATGTACACAGACTGTAAAAATACAGAGTGAAAGACTCGCTAGACTGGTGGCAACTTATCTCTGAGAAGAGATGTGACGACTACTCTCATTCGCAAGAAGATGATTAGAATGAGGCTTCGAAGGCATTTTTACAATAAAAAAGAATGTCAAAAACCCTAGACATCCAAAAACCTAACCCTAGGAGATGAAGCGTCAAAATTCATGTGGGTCCCATTTGGGTAAGTTAGTACATCAACATCCCTGGGTCGTAACTTTTGCATACGATCTTTGTTTTAGGTGTATGATATCTCGTTGGAAAGGTATCATCGAGGAGATTAATTTTTGGGGCCCAATTATGATTTATGATATCATTGAGAACCTTCATCTTGAAAAACCTTTATTTAGGCCCTCAAAATGGCCCCGAAAGTTAAAACCTGCTAAAAATAGTAAATTGTCAAAATTGCTAGAAAACTATTTTGATCTAGTTAGAAAAGGTGGGTGGCCACCGATATCCATGGAGTAGACGATCCTATCAATATGTTTATTGAGAAATCTCTCACACGATAGAGGGACGAAATGATAGAGGAATTTGCCCACATCCTCAAATGCCTGTCGATAGCATCAGACACATCTTCATCAAGCAGCCACTTTGGAGGTACCTCACCTTTCAAGGTACAATTTAATTTTGATATTCATGTATTTGAAGGACACATAGATGCAGAAGCCCTAGAAAAATGATTAACTCTGCTAGAAGGTTATTTCTCTATTCACAATTTTTTTGACAAAGAAAATATCACCTTCACACTCCTTAAATCTCTCTCTCATGTCAAACATTGGTGGGAAACTTACTTGGAGAAAAGTTCCATAGAGGAGTCTGGAATATATGGGGTTGATCACACTTTGGATTTTTTTGTGGATGCAGTAAAGGAACAGTATTACTCTGTTGGAAACTATGAGGACCAGTACATGAGATGGACCACATTGTGGCAAGAGAGGGGCCAAGCAGTTCCAGAGTTCACCAATACCTTCCATACCTTGTGCACCAAGATGGGTATCACATACTCTGAGTGACATTTGGTTTGTAAATAACGTGGGGCTCTACACAGATACATCCTGACTGAAATGGTTTTCTGGACATCTCATCACTCAGTGTTTCTTATAGATATGTTGTTAAAATTGAGCAGAAATTTAAGCATCGGAACAAACAGGATTTTGAATCTATAAATATGCAACAACCAAAGTATGATGAAGAAAACCCTAACAAACAGTCTCTCAAAAACCAATCCAAGACATGATATAAGAAGGGTCACGGGAAGACAAAGAAGGACACCGGAAAATGGTGTGATTTCCACAAAAACCCCTGGCACAACATCAATGAATGTCGCTCAAAACAGTCATTGGTGGCCGAGATCAAAGACAAAGAATAGAACCCTTATTCAGAATCTGATTCTGAAAATACTAGTACAGGATAGATCATTGATGCAGACCCCATCGCTATTGTTGCGACCGCAACAATTCAACTAGAAGAACCAACAGATCCTGAAGAGGGGGAGTGCCTTTTTCATTCATAGATGTGGGTGAAGGGGAACCCACTTCATTTTATTGTTGATAGCGGAAGCCAGAAAAAACTAATCTCAGCAAAGGTCGTCAAATAGTTGGGATTATTGACAACACCACACCCACAACCATACAACAACAGGTGGCTTCGGCAAGGATGAGATCTTTGTGCCAACCAACAATGTCGATTGTCATATGGAATCCAACCCTTCAAGGAAGAGGTATTATGTGATGTTTCCCCACTGGATGTCTATAATGTTCTCTTGGGCAAACCATATATGTGGAGATGCCATGTTGTTTATGAGTCTCGACCCCATAGTGTCATTGTTACTTTGGGGGTCATCTCTACATAATTCCAGAGGTAATTCCAACTATTTTTCCACCTAAAAAGTGTCACAAGGTAGCATCTCATACTGAAAAATTCAAATTCTTCACAATTTGTTCAAAAGGGGAATAGAAGGACACTGCAACCACTACAGCCTCACCCCCTGCACCTTCTATCCAACAGAAGCAGGTTGACAAAGTTGCAACAAAGCACAAAGATTCCTTCTGCACACCTTCCTCTCATGTAGCTCGACTTGGGGAACAGCCTCAGCTTCAACAAGTTCAGGACAAACTTTCACAAACTAAGCAGCGTGACGTCTCCAACAATACAAGCAACTCACCAAGATGCAGATCTAACAAATGCTTTTCCCTCTCCCCCGAAAACTCAACGCAATGGAGACCATTTCTTCCTAGGGAGGGAGGACTGATCCAAGTGGATATCGGTGGCCACCCACCTTTTCTGACTGGCTCAAAATAGTTTTCTGGCAATTTTGGCAATTTACTATTTTTAGTAGGTTTTAACTTCTGGGGCCATTTTGAGGGCCTAAATGAAGGTTTTTCGAGATCAAGGTTCTCAGTTATAGAAAAAGGAATGATTGATCCCCCAAAATGAATCTCCTCAATGATACATTTCCAACGAGCTATCATATGCCTAAAACAGAGATCGTATGCAAAAGTTACGACCATGGGAAGTTGATGTACTAACTTACCCAAACGGGGCCCACATGACTTTTGACGCTTCATCTCCTAGGGTTGGGTTTTTGGATGTCTAGAGTTTTTGGCATTCTTTTTTATTGTAAAAAGGCCTTCGGAGCCTCATTGTAATCATCTTCTTGCGAATGCAAGTAGCCATCACATCTCTTCTCATAGATACGCTGCCACCATTCTAGCGAGTCTTTCACTCTGTATTTTTATAGTCTTTGTAAATTTCATTCATTAATAGAAATCGTGTATTACTGTATATCTGTGTTTATGGTTGCATCTCTGATACATTTATATTGTATTATTGAATATCTGTGATATTTCTGTGCATTTCTTTATTATATCTTCGATCTCATTTCATGCCGAAAATAATCCAAATCAAACCATAAAATTTTTGTTTTATTCTTTCTTTCAATTTTATGAATTAAAGTAAAATATCTAAATTTTAAAGAATTAAAAACAAGTTGTGAAATAAAAAAATGTCAATAGAAGACTTAAATATTTTATGAATATAAAATTTTATTAGAAAAAAACAAAATTTTATGACGTAAAAATATAAAAGATTATAGATTAAAAAAATATTAAATGAAAACTTGATATTGTATCATAATTAATTCCAAAACCTATGCATTAATATTTTTTTAAGTGAAAATGTAAAAAGAGTTGCTATGTAGTAATCATTACCATGATAGAGTACTATGTACCAAAATTACAAATGTATTTTACTTAATAATAAATATTTTTATTTTTTTTTAACTATATTTAAAAATGATCTTAACCAATTTTTTTTATTAAAACATAAACAATATGCAGAAAGATTATTATAACGTAAGAAAATGAAATTATTTTATAGTGGTAGATACTGTAAAGTAGAGTCATTGTATAACTATAATAATTAATTTATTAAAACATAAACAAATGATATGCAGAAAGGTTATTATAACATAAGTAAATAACATTATTTTATCATGGTAGATACAGAGTCACTATATAACTATAATAATTAGAAGTGTATTTGGAGATAATTCGAACCTAAAAATTGATTGTAACAAACAAAATGACATTATTTCATTAATTGTAGATCCAGTTTCAATAATGAATTATATCAACCAATAAAATTATGACAATTTGGGAAAAATGTCACAGGGATCATGGGAAGTTGTCACGCAACTTTAAATTTTCAATACATAGATCCATTTTAATCTAGAGCATGGAGAAAGAATGCTCATTTTATTCTTACGTGACACATTCCATGTGAAACAATAGGGAAACCACCAAAAATTTATCATCATCATAACCACAACGTATATATCAGAGAAATCCAAGACCCATATGACATATAACAAGAAAACATCAAAATCTGTATCACATATACCATGGATTTATAAGCAGAGACTTTATAAAAGGAATGCAGGTTTATTGCGAATAGTGGAAAGAGTGTCTACAATATAAAACTGTATATACCATAAAACTATTAAATCTGATGGGTTTAATAATAAATTTGAATGTAATCAGCAGATAAAAAAAAGAATGTTGTAATACCAGTAATGATAACAATAATACTCTTCCTTTGTGTATGAACAAATCCAGCAACCAACCTCATGGTTAGATATGACTATAGGGTAATCCTAAAATGTCTCTATTAAATTTGGAGAAAAGAAATACATAACAAAACCAAATGCACCACACAGTGAATAAACAAAGTGGAGGAGTATAGTGGATTGTGTAGTTGTTGAGTCCTCTACTCAGAAAAAGAACACCCCGAGTCACTGCCAAAATGACAGTTTTCTGGTGACCAGATGTGCTTGCAAGTGAAACTGCTGGTGTTGTTGATGGAGCGACGGTTGGTGGGATGGTAGTGGGTGTGACGGTGGGCATGGCGATGATTGGGGAGCGGACGAGAAGGATTCCAACTTAAAACTTCAAATAGAAGAATGTTATTGTCATTTTCTTTCAGATGAGAAGGGGACAAAAATGAGAAGCTAGAATTTGATAAGATGAAGAAATATCCTTTGGAAAATCAAATTTTGAAAGGGCACCGGAGGGAAGAAAAAAGAAGAAAATCAAATTTGAGATGGGCACCAGAGGGAAAAAGAAGCTTGTGACACCATTAATATCGCTCCCCACATCAGCCTGCCCATGTCAACTTGATCAGATTTTGAGACTGTGTGGATGATGATGTTAAACGGTAATCCTACGTCATTTATGTCTTGCCCTGTTCCGTGGAGTAAAGTCCCCGTCGATCAAAGAATGTAGTGGACTAAATTCTAGATTAGACAGGGGTCATCGATGGGAATATGGACGAAAAGCGATGGTCGGCAAAGGTCCATTTCATTTGCCCTTTAGCCTACGCTATTGTTATCTACATCAAGCTATTAATATACGATTAAGTACTCTACTTCCATATATTCTTTTAAAATGACCATACCATCATACCATCATTTTAGAAAAATAAAGAAATTAAGGAATTTTTGTTTTTCCACCTCTAAAATTTAGCCCCTAAAACTTTCCATGATCACAAGATTGGATAAATTAAAATAGAATCATAAGTTAAGAAAAATAAATAAAGATTTATTTATTTATTTATGAAGGTGGACAAATCTATCATAATTCAAATTGTAGTTGTCAATCCACAATGAAACAATGAGGATACTCATTGCTAGTTTCTATCCCCAAATATGGGTTGAATCATCACCCTTGATCAAGGAAAATCATGTGTTGAATGATCACACTTAATCAAAGAAAACCACACCACCTAAAATAATTCAGTGGTGGTTCATAAAAGGGAAAACTTTCACTCTTGCTAACTCTAATTATTGAGACATTAACCTATTTTCTTAATTGATAGGAAGACATTATTTTAGTCAATAAATTTTTTTTTTAAGTCTTACTCCAAAGACTAAACAAAAAATTAATATGAGAAAAATTAATAATCCAAAACTATGTTAAACAAAACAAATTTAAACAAATAAAATTATCGTCAAGTACAAGTAATTAATTGTTGATTCAGTATAGAAGACTCACCAATTAATACTTGACTAGTTATAAATAAAAGACACTTTTATAAATTAATCTATGGTTATTCCCAAATTTAAAATATTACACTACCTAAAGATATTTAAACAAATAAAATTATCGTGTACAAGTAATTAATTATTGATTTAGTATAGAAGATCCACCAATTAATACTCACTAGTTATAAACAAAAGACACTTTTATAAATTAATCTATGGTTATTTCCAAATTTAAAATATTACACTACTTAAAAATATATATATTTTTTTATGATTCAATTTCATAAGTGTATATATATTTTTTCATCATCATCAATACATGTATATTTTGTATAGTAACAAGATATATAAATATGTTTATAATTCATAGTTTTTTTGTGGAATATAGAATTTACTTAAAAATATATCTATAAGTAAGATATATAAATAAGATATATGTTTATAATTCACACTCTTTTGTGATGTATAGAATTTATCAAAAATATATCTATAAGTAAGAATAGGTTACTATAGTGTCAATGAATAGTATGTCGAGGATGAAAGGAAACAAGGAGAGTGCATCGTAGAGAAAATAGGTGGTATGGAAGAGGACGACAACACGTGGAGAAGTAATGACGAGGATGAGGATAGAAGTCCATTGAGCTATCATAGCTTAATCTTGAATCATACCTTCCATGAAGTGGTTCTCCCCTAGATTGATAATTGCTTACAATGGTGTATAATCCCATTATCTTTTGAAATAATGGATGGATGTAGCTTAGAACTTTGGTTTACCAGATGGAGAATGGACTTTCCTTTGTTGATTTGGAAGACTACAATTAGTGTTGGGCGCTCGTCTGCGGTGCTTAGGGTTAGGCTTGGGCTCTAGAACATGGGTACTTATACTTAGCATATGGTACCTTGTTATGACTTGTGGATTTGGGAATTAGTGCTTAGATTTGGTACATGACGCTTTTGGTTGGTAGATTGGTTATCTACAAAGGAAATGCTTTTCAGAAGTTCAGAACAAGAGGGTGACTACAATGATGATTCAAGGTGAGTAAGGAATCCATAGGGATCATACGAAAAAAAATGTAAGAATGGAAGATTGTAGTTGGTAGGTTTGTTAAAGGGCAGAAGAACAATACTCCTATGAATTCTTCAACAAAAGGCTTATTAGAGAAGATTTTATGAAGTTATTAAACAAGATAAAGATGTCTCAAAGGATAAGGTTAGGATGAGGAGAGGCCACACCTCAAGTGCTAGAATTGATGAAGAATTTTTTCTCTATTCTCTACACATGCTACTCAATAAGTAGAGAGACAAAATATTAAAAAATGATAGATATCTACTGATATATAAAATAATTAGTAGCATGTTCCATGGAAAGAAATGAAAACTAGAATGATAAGATTCTAACTTGGTTAGACCAATTAGATAACAAGATTGAAAACCTTATCAATTTTATTTAATGGTCGACAATAGATATTGATGATATTCAAGAACTTGAAGCAGATAAAAAGGAAAAACAAAGAAGGTCAAGAAAAGGGGAGGACAATTGAAGGAGAATATAAGGGAGTTACTCGCATAGCTACCTCCAAGGAATAACAAGTGTCTGATAAAAAGAAGTTACTTAACCAATCTTTATTGATGTAAATGTTGATTTTATAACTAAACCCTAACTTTTCCATATTTTATATTTTTATTTTTTAATGATTATGATTTTTTTTATAAATCAAACACTTCATAGAATAAGTATAAATTTAGATCCAAAACTTTCATTTTCGAATTTTTTTTTTAAACTTAATAGAAATCTAAATTAAAAAAAAATTTGGAAAAACTTTCATTTTCAATTTGCAAAAATCTAAATCCAAAACTTTTAATATATAAGACTTAGTAAAAATTTAAATCCAAAACTTTCATTTTCACAGTTTGGAATATATATAAGTAATTCCTTAAATCCTAACTTGAATTAAAACCCTCCCATTCCAAACTCTCAAACTGCCATGACACTTTGTCGAAGGTAAATAGAGTATTTAGTGAGATCCCATTTTTAAGCATGAGTTACATAAGGGAGTCGAAGGGAGGACAATCGAGTCAAACTATATTAACATAGTTCCACCATTGTCCAAGGGTGAATTTGAAGGGTTGGTTATGGAATGAGAGCATAATCATTAAACCGAATCAAGGAGATTTGTATACATTGAATTGCAACAATGTAAATGTTAATTTTTAAAGGTTATTTTGGTTTTGTTTATTTAATGTAGTTATTGTTTGAATGGGTGTAGAATTATTTGAATAGATTTGATGATTGAAAATATGTTTTTTTTTTTTTCAAAATTGGAGTGATGTAACTATTTTTTTCGAAGTAACTGCAAGTTAGGGTTTGGACAGTTGCGACCATTGTAGAGGGTAGCATGAGAACCAAAGAAGGGGGTAAGGGGACCCCCTCATAGAAACAGATAGTGGTAGAGAGAGGGAAAGGGCCAAGGGGCATAGTATTCAAGGCACCAATGACAGGCACCTCGGGATCAGA